>JAQGAF010004623.1:0-13912 GCA_034687865.1 Kryphioiulus occultus
GGATAGTGATTTTAAATGTTCGTAGTCAAATTTAATTACATTTTTTTTTTAAGTTGTAAATCTCAATATAGTAGAGAGTTGCGATTGAACTATACACGCGCAATAATTTCACGAACTTTGTGCATATATGTACTGGTCACACTAATTCTCGCCAATATAACTCGTACTGATATCAGTAAGATTTATACTAATATCGCCATATTATCAGTAACTACTATGTATGTACTGATATAACTATGTGTTTTATACTAATCCATAGGGAATGTACTTTCTCGCTTCGGGAAACTTAATTGAAATTATTTCGTTGTGTTTCGAATTAAGCGGCACTCGTTATAATAATAATAATATATAGCGTCGCTCTTTTCAAGCCAGCCATACTGTATGTATTTTTATGTACAAGCTGTAGAAGAGCCTAATTTGATTTCTATTCAGAGGTTGATGGAAGAATCCACGACGTACATGTACGTACCTTCGACGAGTATACGCTGCATGATTGTATTTGAACGCGTGCATGAATTCAACCGCAGCACTCGATCCCACTTTAAAAAGCTCGAGGCGTTGAAGGGGAATCTCGTCGGATTAATATTGAAAAGGGAAAATATTAATAATAATAATTTGTATATTACGGTTATACACGCGTGTACGTACACGCCATTAGAAATTGTTGCTATCTTCATTAAATAACGGACGTCGAATTTAGCTATAAAATATATCGTAAAGTAACGCTCGCGTCATTGTTCAAATTAAGAATGGCAAAATTATTCCAGCGAGATAATCATTACGTTAAAATATTCGTGGATCGAAGCATCTCGGTTTATTCAATTCAATTCAATCGTACAGCTGCGTTCTCGCGAGTCAATTTGTGTCGATCAAACTTTCTGTTGAAAGCTGAATGAAATGCGAGAACACGCTTTTAAACAGAATTGAATCCGAGTTGATCAGTGATTGGTTGAATCGTATACAAAGTTGAATAGAGCCCTTTCAACTTTTGCTCTTTCAATTATAGCTTTCAACTCGCTCGAGTCGTTCCATTTAGAAGCACGTGAACGCAACGAAATTCCAAATTGGGCACGCGCACGAATTCGAATTTTCGTCAGAATCCATGTTCCATTCCTCTTTTCTTGAGTTACAATTAACGCGAATTTGGGAAAAAAAACACAGCGAGCATAATTGCGCTCGACATCATCATCGTCATCTTCAACTGTAAGTTGCATGCATACATTTTTGTTGAAACGTCTGAACATAAATTGAGCAATTAGCGGTCAACATTTGTCGATCAATAATTGATGATCGATATTGACCGCCAAAAGTTGACTCGTGAGAACGCGGCTTACGAGAGTGTCGTTCATTGTGTTCATTTGAAAGTACTAGATTCTATTCAACTGCGTCGGTACCATACTGTATATATACACTGTCAGCGAATACACGTACATGTACATGTATACGTGTATGCAGTGGATAAAACAAGTATTGACAATTGGTGTTTTTTCACAAAAAGTGTCACAAAAACTACTTAAAATGTTAAACGAATAAAATATATATCACTTAAATAGCAGCGAGTAGCTAAACTAATTATGACAGTTTAATATGCGCCTCTGGTGGAAGGTATAACATTTATTCGGAATTGTACTAGACAGCATTAGGGCAAAATTGTATATTGGTCAATCTGGTCTTCAATTAATGGATACCCATTCTGAGGTGTTTTGTACACATATGCTGTACCACCACCATATGTCCAGGGATGTTATGTCAGGTATGGAATAACTCGGCGCACCAACACAATGGGCCTATAGATTATGAGAGATGCTATGGAAGCAAACTTTCCATGACTAATAGCGGGTTAGACAGAGGTGGCCCAATGGCCTGGTCTCCTCAGTCCATTGGCAGTACATCCAACGGGCTGAATGGTTGTCCGTGATATATAAAACATTGAAATAACATTGCCCCTGTTGATGGGAAAATGTTGCTTAGTTGAACGCGGAGAAGTCGAAGTTATGACTAAACCCAAAACAAACTTTATGAGTTGATGTATCACATGAACCAAAGAATGTCGGTGTATATCAATTAGAATTCCTGTTATGAATTTTTAAAAGTTGTAAACAACCATTATAAACTCCCTTTATAATCCGAACCTTAGCGTGTATACGAGCTCGTATACGTAGACTGTATGTACATGTACGTGTATAGAGGCCGACAGATCCAAGAGTGGAGATATTCCACGTGTATTTTCTGGTTTTTAAAAATAGATAATTGTCACGTTAGTTTTTATTCTCAACGAATAATTTGAAAAGATTTCATAAATGTACTGTTCGTTGTGTACGTAATCATAGTCAATAATTTCTTAATCATGTTTCCTGTAAAAAAGTCCATCCCGTATACAGTATATGTAACTTTGTATAAGTTTCATTACGAGTGAACTTTCTCAATATTGTATATACGAGCTGAATGTTCTTAGCATTTCTCATCCAGTCAGTTCCTTTTCCTTGTTTCGGATACATATACATCAAAGGTGTCAGAAGGAATCGATAATATTTACCATAAATTGAAAGAGAAAGAGAGGGGGGGGAAACGTGCGGCATAAAGATAAGGACGTAAAAAATGAGTCCAAACTTTTTATAAACGACGAAAGAAAGGAACTTTTTTTGTGCGTGTGTGTTGCCCTCTAATGGATGATTGTGCATGGGGAAAATGTCCTTTTACATCGAGCGTTGAAAATGATTCAATATTAGTCTTATATAAAGTATTTCGCGAAATGCCCTTTGACGAAGTGAAAGGGTATCAATCAAAAGGGGCGTTAATTCCCATAGCTTTTTTTCACCGTGGACAAATTTGTCACTTCGCAAGTTTTCAACGTCGACTGTACAAACTATGAAATATTTCACTCGACTTAAATATGCTTTATTTCGTGTTGACAAATGGATGCTCAAATGACTGATTTCACTATGCATGCCTCTATACACTGTATGTACATTTATAAGCGTAAGCATTTACGGCTTTTACAAGTACACGTATACACGCGGTGTATATATTCTAAGAGAAAAATTTGCATTTTTTTGAAAAATACGATTGTCTATGCTCGCGATTTTTTTTTTCCACTTCAACTATTTTTGCGTGAGTATTAAAACTTACGGTAATTGCACACGGCCATTAAATGTGCCGTTCGATAACGTTATCATTCCTTAATTTGTATGGCTGTTTTTTAGGAACCATGATCTTCTTTTATTCATAAACAACATTAAGTAGTTTATCTGATTTACTGTAAGCTGCATATATTCGAGTCTTATGAATACGCTATATACGTGTATATATGTAACGCTCTTTTATGATATGGAAATGCTTTCGTAGCGAACAATAGCTCGGTGAGACGAAAGATTATGAGAGAAATCAATGAAGCCTTCGTATAGATTTAACCGCGAGAACAACGCGCGATAGCAATAAATGGCCAATTAAAGGCTAGGCCTTATACATGTACATATACTGTACATAGATCTATACTTAATAGCTGCGTGACATAACGTTTATAACGCGTTCGTGCAGACGAAATTGATGAGTTGCCCTTCCCAGGGCATCAATCAGTTTTCTACTTGTATCAAAAACTAAATAAAACATCATCCCTGATGAGAACAAATTAACCTTAATAAACTGGGAGAATTTAACAGTTCATAACTTATAAATCACACTCGCGTGCAAAAAAAATCGATTCACCTTGCATGAATCGATTAAAAAATGTGATTCTTCTCAGAAACTAAATGTCGAATTTAAAATCGGAAAAATGTGTTTCGTAGACAATTTGTTCCTCTTTTATAATTCGCTTAGTGTGAAAAGGATTTCTGCTGAGTTTCTCCGGAGAATATCTGTACAACTCGTGCGGCTATTTCTGGTGTAGTGATCATTTTATCGAGAAACCATTAATTGACAATATGTCTGGATGTGTGTTCATTGAGCCTTGATAATCAAATTGCATTCGGAAACACTTTTATAGCCACAGGGGTACGGGAGAATGCATATGTGTCATAAATAATACAAATTTGGGTTGCTTTTAAGTTCGACATTATGCGCCTCAAATATGCGTACGAATTATAAAGAGGAATGTCCTCAAAACACATTTTTTCCTATTTTAAATCGGACATTTGGTTTCTGAGAAAAACACATTTTTCCTTGCTCCAATTCAAGTTAGAAGGAAGAAAATGACAAAAAAAAACCACTTTGGAATAAAATGTGTTGGATTCATGCAGGTGAGTCGATTTTTTTTGCACCCAACTTACTTAGTTCTCCAATAAGTATCTAGGTAGCAAATGGACAGAACTGTTTTAAGTTTTGGTCGTAAGTGCTGTCGTAAGTGAAGAATTCTCCGAATCCTCCGAACATCCTCCGAAACGCATCTTTCTAATTCAAACCTTTCCGAAATAAGTACAGGGTGCGGCTGAATTGAAAAGACGATAGAAATTTGGTGCTGCATGAACATCACAAACCTACTGTACGTCACCGCAACCTCCATTTGTTACTCTATATGGCGGAAGCAGTGCTGATGTTTGGCGCTGTGTGGGATACAGTAGCGTTGAAAATCTTCATTTAAGTGATTATATCAGGACTACCAGAACATGGTGCTTATTACAACTGCTTCAAAGTTTGGGGTAGGTTTAAGAACATAATTGTACACAAAATGTATATTTCAAATTTTTTATTTATTGAAATTTTTTTTTATCCGTTATCCATGAAAAACATCTCTTGGCAATACTTTTTAAGCCATTGTAAATGATATGACTTCCCTCGGTATGTGTTTCGGCAGGCCAAAAACTAAATGTTGATATGGGGCTAAATTTAAATCGTCTAATCAATTCCGCATACGCTGTATTTTTTGAAAGGAGTCGCGTACAACCAGGATTCTGATTTGGCTTGAACTTAACTGAAACTTTGAACTACATGTACATGGTTGCCACTGACCTGCAAAGTCAGCAAAATGTCAGGTAACCAAAAATAAGTCAAGCAAAGTCAGGCAAAAATACATGTGAAGGCGTGCAGTGTGAAAAAGCCGCCCATTTTTATACAGTAATCACATGTGCAGCCTATACCAACCAGTCCTAGATGCTATGATACAGCATTTATTGAGGAGTGGACAGACTTTATGGTGTGTTATAACTATATTTGCAAATTTCATTAGCTATGGTGTCATTATGTATTAATTTGAGTGACAAAAGTTCCAGTCAGGCAAAAGTCAGGCAAAATTTCAAATTATTTTGTTAAAAGTCAGGCAAAGTCAGGCAAGAGAGTTTTGAGAAAAATAGTGGCAACCCTGCATGGAGAATGTTTCGATTACTGAGCTAAACCTGCTGTACGAACGAAAACTGTTTCAGTTTTACAGCAAAGACCGAGACGCAATTAATAGTTAAACAGTGTAGTGAGTGTGGCTTGAGAAGAACGGAAGAGAGAAAATCCATTGTACTCCCAAAATGTCGAGATCTTCCGTTCCAAGTGTATACGTTGTTGTATTCTATATTTTCATCTATTTGAAGACCTTTAAGTGTCATCGTCCGGCTTTTTTTTTCCATGCCAGAAAGATTTCGTACGTATCATTTTACAAGCAGTTAAATGTCCAGCTTTTTCTCAGTCTTAAAATGTCCCTTTCATTCCATTTCCAGGGATTAAGGGATAAAGCGGGGTATATATTGACCATTACAATCACATGCAGTGGAGCTACAGTATATACGTCGTATACAATATATCTACAATGTGTAAGGGCATAGGGGAGGATATGTATGTGATGGAATTGCGTATAGGATGGCGTTTCTGATAATAATGTCTGCTCGGGGAGTTGTCACTATTGGGTCACTATAAGCTTAGCGTGCATTGCTCGTGCTCTTATCAGAAACCGACTATAAAATCATATAAATGCACATCATCAAATGGATGCGCGTGTTATCCATGGGAAATATAGGGATCGATTGAGAGAACTTGCATGCATGGACGACTATATATATACGTGTGTATAGATAGCGAAACATTTTTGAAATAAACCTTAAAATTCATTTTCTAAACCACTCGAATGTATTTTATGTATTAACATTTTCAAATATTCTATTGTCAAGATCAATTCTGTTCTACTTTGTATTCGTATTTGTGTTTTTGCCTTAATTATAATTGGGTTTACGAATAAAATAAAACAAAATTCGTTCTAAGACACAAACGATTGAATGACTGACAACTAAAATTCTAAAACTACATTGTAAAAAAAGGTGCTTCACTTGACACAAATACTACACCTTTTTAGTTGTTTATCAGCACCCATGATGATGATCTGCACCTTATTTCATCATCATGGGTGCTTATAAACACCGATGGAATATATTTACAAGGTTTAAGCACCTATGAAATAAGGTGCTAATGGGTGGTTTTGGGTGCACACCTTTTTTTTCAAAACACCTTTAGGTGCTAAGTGGCACCTTTAGATCACATTACCTATGGGCGACCTTATGTCATGGGTTCTTATAAACGCCTGAAAAGGTGTAGTATTTGCGACGAGTGAGGCACCTTTTTTTAGTGCGTATTTACCATATGTAAAATACCATAAATTGGGAAATTGCCCACTCAATATGGTAAAGGTCGCGGGGAGACTGCGTGGTAATATAAATTCAATCAGTAATTATATGTTATATTTTTTATTAAAGTTAAGAAAAGGAGCAGAATGAATTTTAATCAAGGGTGAAATCTCAATGGAATTTACTATAGTTTATCGTAGGTGTACAACGTGCTAAATATACTTGATAAATAATAAATTGAAATACGAGTAAGTTGATATAAATTTCTCTCAAAAATAAGCGGTTGAAAGTGAAAATTATACGGTATAACCTTTGAAAGTTGATGTTTTTGTTAAATGTAGCCATTTGAAAGTGTAGGGTCCTGAAAAGGCAATTATGGTAATTGTTCGTAGATTGGCCAACTTTCTGGTTGTGAACTGAAAACCGAAAAAAAAGAATCTCATAAGACCGGTTGCAAAAGCTAATATTTGTTTAGCGCTATTAATTTACAGTTAAAACTGGGTGTGAACGAATTATATCACCGCTGTATGTTGTTCTAAGTGGAAGTATACAGTGTACATTTATATACAGTGTATATACAGTGAATATAGGAGGAATCGAATGAGGTTTACTTAAAAGATTAATGGCGTCCTACAATTGTAGCGTTGCATTTTCTACCGCTCAATTAGAGAAGCATTAGGTAAAGAACGTTAAAAATTCAACGCCTTCTAATAGGTTTATAGATAATTAGACTCGGACGACCAATAAATGCTCGAATGCAATTAAGCCACGCAGGCACGAGGATCAGGGGTCTGTATATACCAAGAAATCGATGAAATCGTATATTCATTTACAAAGGAGATATATAGACAACTGCAGGGGTCGCTGATTGTCATTTTTGCGAGACTCCTATAAAACGCTTAATTACTCGGTTTTCTATTTTATCCGTTGCTTAAAGTTTATCGTCTTCGACTATGCCTAGTTGTAATCGAGTGACAAAGATCAAAACACCTAAGGTCAAATTTGTTCTCAGTTGAACAAATCACACGGTTCAGGATATTTTTCTCTTATTATTTATCTTATTATTAGTACCATAGACCACTGCGTTTCGCCTCATCAGGTGGCTTTTAATTAACATTCCGCAAATAAAAAAAAACGGGCATACAGTAGGTATATATATTTTTATAAATTTTTATATAAATATTTATAAATTCGTTATGTATTACGAAAGGTAATAAAATAATGTACGCAACAGCATGACATAAATTATACATTGGACAGTATATTTAGAGTCGAGATTCCCATATTGAAAACAGCCGCTAAATTTATCCACATATTGGTCACGTGGTTGTCCTTTGTTTTAACAAAACATGGACACCCGAGCTGAGCAGCCTGACTAGCAAGATATATAGTGACAAGGACAACTTTGAAACAGGTAGTTGCTTACAAGTATTAAATACAGCAACGTACATGTATATCATCTGCATATTCTGACACCATGCACTAATTCTGATATATCATTCTTGTTTTCTATGGCCCAGCAGGATCGTTCTGGATTTCATTCATTTCAACTCATCCTGACTATCCTACAATCATGTGGTCGGCAACTAATTGGCAATTACCACCGCATTAGGGCCGGTGGTCACCTATATATAAGGCGGTTATAATTGCCGGCATAATTGGATTATGAAATCAGTAGCTGCTGCTGCTTTCAATATGGGGAATCTTGACCAGATTCTGTCCAATGAATAACTTGCCCCGGCCTTTGTGTACATGTGCACAGTTTCATCATCTTTCGTACTTATTACCTTTCGTATATTTAAAAATATACAGATGGTCGTTTCTGACGTTTTCGTTTTAATTATTTAACGTTAACTAACAATTGAAATCTGGCATCTTTTAAAAACGCCACCCGAAGAGGCCCAAAAGGATGGATGAAACGTGGTGGTCATAATAAAATAAGTTATACGCGTGTATACTTACTCCTGGCTACATATCTTATACTCCACTCCAAAAAGTAAACACCTAAAGGTGTTATTTCAAAGCAAATATAGCAAAAGGTGTTTATTTCATGGGTGCTTATAAATGCCTCGTAAAGGTGTAGTACACCTTTTTAGGTGTTTCTAAGCACCCGTGATGATGAAATAAGGTGCTTATCATCATCATTATGGGGGCTTATAAACACCTAAAAAAGTGTAGTATTTGAGACAAGTTATATCACCGTTTTTTCTTAAGAGTATATGCGCCTACACGCGCATGTCTTTAAATTACTTCGATCTAAGTGAGTCATATCATGTGTGAAAACGTGTTAATATTGGTTTTAGCAAACCCAGATGGAACACACCCCGAATGAAACTTTACTATATATATATATAGGCCATGTAAAGCCACATATAGTTGCTTCGGTTAAGATAGGTTTTATTTAAGTTAACTTAAGGAATGCGCGTATACGTAGTGTAAAACTCCATATAATTGCACTCGCACGTAAATCGCATCTTAAATGTATTTGAATTCACCTAAATGACAACTACTCGTATACAATATGCAATTTTTTACTATCTAAATAATCTTTCTAAATAAATTCATTCCAAAATAAGTATTTCTTAGGTGGATGAATATATTTCGTCCCCTACCACGTCGAGCTATCGAGTTGCGATTAATTGAAATACATGTAAAACTATATATATACGATTGATCGAAATGTACTCCAGAATGTGTTTTATATTGAAACACCTTTTCGTGAATGAAACGTACCCCCTATAACAAATGCACGGGCATCGCTGGTGGAAAGATTAGCATTTGATCACTATTTATATCACTATATACTCTATAATGATGAATAGTGGTTTTTTGGACTACTGATGTCAGTATATAAATATATATATATATATATCAATCAGTAAGGATACTGACATCACTATGATGATGATATTACTATGATTAATAATATCACTATTATACTATGGAAAGTAGCATCACTATTACTACACATACATATTATTTCCTGTATTCCAAGATTATCCTGACATTTAAAATCAGTACTGATAGTATAGTGATGGATGCTTACGTCACTACAGTTCATACTGTACTAATACCACTAATACTGTCTACTAATCCATAGTGTTAAGTAGTGATATATACTGGTATCACTAAAGTATCACTAGTTTCCAGTAATGTCAGTAATAGCATAGTGATAGCTGTTGCAACTGACAAGATGGATAGTGATTTTAAATGTTTGCAGTCAAATTTAATTGCATTTTTTTGTAAGTTAGAAATCTCACTATAGAGAGTTGCAATTTAACTATACATGTACATGCGCAATTATTTCACGAACTTTGTGCAAATGTACTGGTCACACTAATTCTCGCCAGTATAACTCGTACTGATATCAGTAAGATTAATACTAAATTCACCATATATCAGTAAATGTGTGCTGATATCACTATGAATTTTATACTGATCCATACTAATCTTTCCACCAGGGATATCTTCGCTGCCAGTATAGGATACTGTGTTGAATTGAATTGACTTAACTACAATATAGTTAAGTCACGGCGTCATTATGTCTATTAACTATACCGCAATCTGGATTTCTCGGAGTCAACGTGGTCTTTTCTAGCGCATTTACTTTTTTGTACTCCGATGATATATATATATACGATCGTATACATTCGTAGCACGTTTTCTTTTACTATATACGTGGGTGGAGGATGAGGATGAGGAGGAGGAGGAGGAGTCTACATGGATTTGGAAACGAGGGGATTTCCCTTCATGGCGTCTATCGATTAAAATGCTCGAGCTTAAATCGATCCCTAGCTCTTTCCATCTTTCCATCACTATTATTCACTATACTGTATAGCTTCATGGCTGCTCCTTTTCACTCGTCCATTTTCCTCTTACTTTTCCTCCTCATTATTTCCACTAAAATCTAGCTCTTATCGAATCGTTCTTAAATAAATATCGGTAAACGGCTCTTCATCCTTCTCCCTATATCCTCTATACTTTCGTCAAAGTTTGTCAAAAAAAAAAATAAGGGCTGTTGGGCCCATTGTAGAAACTTCAATCTCGAATGTTTTCCACGTGTGAAAACATTGGTTTCGAAAATAACCAGTTGGTAACTACACTGTAGTTCTAGTGGCTGTAAGATGATACTTGTATAACTGATTGATTACAAACTGCTCGCAAAAGTAAGCGTAAATTACGTGGTAACCATTCCTGTACTTGATGGCGACGAGATGCGCAACCATGCACTCTGAAACCACCGTTAAAACCATAAAGAGTTATTGAGGTTTTTCTGCTCGTAAACGTCGTTCATTCGTAATCTTGTTCATAAAGATAAAGTACGAAGAGATGTATTTATTATTATAAAATCGAATTATCTGATTGAATAGCTTTCGAAATTACCATTGATTTTAAACAAGAAATCAAAGTAAATAGAATGATATTAGATTCTATCGAATCCATGATGAATTTAATATTTTCAATTACGTTATCCTAAATATATTATGAAGATACTTCATGAAGAAATGGTGTATAACAGTCCATACAATAGAACCAACTCTGTGCGAGTAAATAAGTAAAAAATCTCGATAAAATTTCAATGGAAATAATTCATAAGAGCACTAAATAGCCATTATGTGTAGCACAAAAAAGATAAGATAGTGGGGCCATCCATAAAGGACGTCCTGTTTCGAAATACGATCTAAAATTTCTGTTGAAATTATTGCGAAATACGATCTAAATTTTCAGAACACGATTTAAAATTTCCGTTGAAATTACTTCGAAATAAGATCTAAAATTTCCCTGGAAATTACTCATCTTTAGGAAGAAATAGTGTATAAATATGTATCTAATCGATCGACGTTATTAGAATTGTTTTTATTACGAGATTATTAAATATATCGGGGAATAGAGTTGGTACGCGGCAATTTCGTTAAAACTGAACCCCGTGGACTGACTCGTAATAGATGATAAATGCATTCGAATCCTTATCGATTTAATATTAAAATCATCGCGTTTAGATTACTGAAACGAATAAAATCGTAACGGTTAAACAAAGTTTGAGCTCTCGCGTTAATTCATCCTCCGAGATTTCGTTCTTTCCTCTTTAAGTTTTCTCCGATTTGAATTCCTTTCACTTTCAGTATAATAACACGCATCGGTGCTCACCATGCAGTAACGCGAAAGCGCCCTGAAATACCTAAATACTCTATACGTTAGATTTCTTAAATAAACGCGTATTATTTTTACCTGGATCCGCTATAGGGGGTCGTCCAGCCGCCGCATTCACATTCCGAAACACGCACTTAATCCATTAATAAAAAAAAAAGTTGTTAATGACGCAAAATCCAGATTGTGCATCGACAGTGACGATTCCGCGGATCATTCGTTGAACCGATTTCTGGATTCCGATGGATGGATTTGCGAACGCTTCTGTATGTATTTTAATGTTTGTTTTCGAAGGAAGAAAAATGATGAAAATGAAGCCGAAGATGAAAAAAAACAACTAAAACGGGTCGATATTTCGAGGTTTGTATTCGGTTAAGGCTGCATGCCAAGAAAACGACGTTCGTTTCGCGTTACATTTCAAAACGTTTTCTTCTCTGGTACGAAGATGAAGAAGAAGAAGAAAAAGCAACTGTACGCGCGTATATAATGACACGATGGTGCATGCGACGGAATGAACGGTTCCATGGGCATCCAGCAAACGCACCGCGGGACGATTCCACGCTGGTATACGAGGGAAAAACGGGAGGGAATTTAGCCCTATCCAACACACATATATATATATAGTATAAAGGACCTTAATTCTTAGTCACAAATATCGTACAACCCCTCAATGGAACAGACTGAGGGAATTAAGTGCAGACACTGACGGATTAGTGGATTAACATTTTGCGCAACAATTGCTCTTCGAATCATCGAAAGCAAAATGGCACCGATTCTCAACTTCGCTTAACTATAGGGACTGTCCATAAATAATTTACGTATATACATCCTAATTCTACTTTATGATCCCTCGACCGAGACCATCCGTTATTTGCAACAAAAATCATGCAACCCCATCACATCTCTAAGAAGCCATCCAAAAAAGCTCCATTGGGACGCTACATGCAAGAATACAAGTTGTAGTATGGACACCCATTTTTTGGACCTCGAACAGGCAGAATATGGAACAAACTACCTTCGACGATGGCTATTGCCTCCATATCTGCGAACCTTGACCCTGTCTGACTATGTCAATGTGTGTACGTAACCCATGCTCTGTGAAATATGAAACGACCATCACTAAGGGTAGATATAAGTATCACTTCTATGTCTATGTATCACTTCTACTCCTTTTCCAATACAGGAATAAAATCAATTTATTATTATTATATTATTATACGGTCGTCCGAAAATTTGTAATACTGTATAGTTTTAATAACTTAAAAACTAAACTTTATTTCGCCTCGGTGTACGTTTTCTGTCACGACATAAGAGCGTTTGCGCTCCACGTAAAACTTGAACGTGACGCCATTTTTTTTGTGCATTGCTGATGAATGGGAGCAAATCACGTGTCATTATCCACGTGCGCGTTAACGGTCTAAAACGACGTTTTCGACGTGAAAATGAGCAAACTCTCGTTCATGCATTTTACCAGCAATATTGAATTACTGAATAATTCGTGTAACATGGTACCCCCAAATGTTACGTATACATTGTATAGCTTCAAATAAGTGACAAGGAAATCTCTTTTAAAGATATAAATTCTCGATAAAATGAAAAAAAGATAGCGAAAGCTATACACGTCAAAATTTTTAATCCATGGCACAAGATCTGCCCCCATTGATTTGCAATGCTACACGTGACGTCACACGTTTTAGTCACGTCCACGTTTTACGTGGAGCTCAAACTCTATTATAGTTTCAGCTCCACGTCAAACGTGAACGTGACGATAACGTGTGACGTCACGTGTAGCATTGCTAATCAATGGGAGCAGATATCGTGCCATGAAATAAATCTCCAAATAAATGGCGATAAAAATTTTGACGTGTATATCTTTCGCTATC
Source organism: Kryphioiulus occultus (assembly GCA_034687865.1). Classification (NCBI taxonomy): domain Eukaryota; kingdom Metazoa; phylum Arthropoda; class Diplopoda; order Julida; family Julidae; genus Kryphioiulus; species Kryphioiulus occultus. Next base: position 13,568 of record JAQGAF010004623.1, read on the forward strand.
TTTTTTATTTTCATCGATAATTTACCTTTAAAAGAGATTTCTTTGTCGTTAATTTGAAGCTATACATGTATCCAACATTTGGGGTTACCCTGTTACTCGAATTAATCAGTAATTCAATATCGCTGGTAAAATGCATGAACGTGAGCTTGCTCATTTTCACGTCGAAAACGCCTTTTGTGATCATGGACGCGTACGAGGATAATGTCAAGTGATTCGCTCCCATTCATCAGCAATGCTAAAAAAAGATTGGCGTCACGATCACGTTGAACGTGGAGATGAAACTCACTTATATAGTTAACGTTCTTGACTTATGTTGCACGCGCAAAAACTATAAGTGCGAGGGGG
>JAQGAF010004624.1:0-13910 GCA_034687865.1 Kryphioiulus occultus
ATTCAAAATTGATCATGTATTATTTGCAAAGTGATCAATAATTAATTCAAAAATGATGTACTATTTACAAAGTGATCAATAACTAATTCAAAATTGATCATGTCCTATTTGCAAAGTGATCAATAACTAATTCAAAATTGATCATGTCCTATTTGCAAAGTGATCAATAACTAATTCAACAATTGATCATGTACTATTTGGAAAGTGATCAATAACTAATTCAAAATTGATCATGAACTGGTTGCAAAGTGATCAGAAACTAATTAAAAATTGATCATGTCCTATTTGCAAAGTGATCAATAACTAATTCAAAATTAATCATGTCCTATTTGCAAAGTGATCAATAACTAATTCAACAATTGATCATGTATTATTTGCAAAGTGATCAATAACTAATTCAACAATTGATCATGTATTATTTGCAAAGTGGTCAATAAGTAATTCAAAATTGATCATGAACTGGTTGCAAAGTGATCAATAACTAATTCAAAATTGATCATGTCCTATTTGCAAAGTGATCAGAAACTGTTTGCAAAGTGATCATATACTATTTGCAAAGTCATCAATAACTAATTAAAATTTGATCATGTATTATTTGCAAAGTCATCAATAACTAATTAAAATTTGATCATGTATTATTTGCAAAGTCATCAATAACTAATTGCAAATTGATCATGAACTGCATGCTTGCAAAGTGCTCCGATTCTGTTGTAACGCGATTTGAAAATTGCTTCCCAAGTGATCACGAATCAATTGTAAAGAGATCCCATCTTGATCAGCAACTATAATTTCATAGTAATTTCAAAGTTTTCTTGGAAATCCAATTGGTAACTTTTAGCTGCTTGATCAACCCGGTTGATCTTACCTGCAGCGCACAGGCAAATTCCTTGCGCGGCGGCTATCCACGAAGTGACCGCTCTGGACTGTCCGAAGTGCTTGAGGAAGACCACCGTGTAGATGCCCACGTTGTACATGTAGCCGTTGGAGATGACCGCTGCCATGAAGGCGGACAGCAGAACCACCCACGCGTAACCTCTGTCCAAGTGATTGGCCGAAGCCGCTTGACCAGTGGTCATCTTCGTCTTTCCGAAACTCATCGTCTGGCTGTGGTCGCAACGAGAACGTCTTTGGACACGCTCATCTCGTCCACTGCACTTGAATGACTTTTCACGTTTTTGGCTTTTTTTTTTCCTCCCTTTCAAGGTTATTACTTCGCCCCCTTGCCCCCCTTTCTCACTTACTCCCTTGGCCAGCCAACCATAGCCGCATTCGAGGCTATTAGGTGTCCGGTCGTGCAAGGGTCACTCGTTAAGTGTTTATCCAGTTAGGAAGTAGAATGGTTTAAAAGTCACGGGATGTCTGGGGATCATGAAAGTCCTTGAAAGGACACATGATCAAATGAGGGTCATTAATGTCTTCTGATGTAATCGAGGTGAAAGATTGTGGTCATTGGTAATTAGTTCTTGAAGTGACATTAATGTTGTCATTGACGTGGAAGACTATGGTCATTGAAATCCTTGAAGAGTCATTGAAATCTTTGATTAGTCGTTTACTAGTCATTAAAATTCTTGAATAGTCACTGTGAAATCGTTAAAGTCCATGAAAGATCCTTCCTCGAAAAGTCATTGATAAGTCAATAAAGTTCTTTAATAGTAATTCAATAGTCATTGAAATCTTTGAAGAGTCATTGGAAATATTCATTGAAATCTTTGAAGAGTCATTGACTTTAGTCATTGAAATCTTTGAAGAGTCATTGACTTTAGTCATTGAAATCTTTGAAGAGTCATTGAAATCTTTGAAGAGTCATTGACTTTAGTCATTAAAATCTTTGAAACGTCATTGACTATGATGTTTGAACTCTTTGAAGTAATTGAAATGTTTGCTATTGACTATGGTTATTGAAATATTTTAAGATTCATTGACAATAGTAATTGAAATCTTTGAATAGTCACATACTAGTCATTAAAATTCTTGAAGAGTCACTGTGAAGTCGCTAAATTCCATGAAAGGCCCTTCCTCGAAGATTCATTGACTTTTCACTATAAAGTCCTTGAAGTATCCTTTGCTTATATGAATCTGCATTGACAAGTCATTTAAATCTTTCAAGATTTATTGAGAAGTCCTTAAAGTCCTTGAAAACTCATTGACAAGTAATTAAAATTCTTGAACAGGCATTGACGAGTAATTTAAATTTTTGACAAGTACATGTATAGTTCAAATCTTTTAAGATTTATTGTCTAGACATAACTCCTTAAATCCTTGAAGAGTCATTGACAAGTCATTTAAATCCTTCAAGTTTCATTGACAAATCATTAAAATCCTTGAAGAGCCATTCAAAAGTCATTTAAATTTTCAAGATTTATTGATTAGTCTTTTAAATCATTCAAGATTCAATAACAAATCATTAAAATCCTTCAAGATTCAATGACAAGTCACATTAAAATCCTTGAAGATTCATTGACAAATAATTAAAATCCTTGAAGATTCATTGACAAATAATTACAATCCTTGAAGATTCATTGACAAATAATTAAAATCTTTGCAGGGTCATTGACAAGTAATTAAAATCCTTAAATATTCATTGACAAATCATTAAAATCCTTGTAGATTCATTGACAAATAATTAAAATCTTTGCAGGGTCATTGACAAGTAATTAAAATCCTTAAAGATTCATTGACAAATAATTAAAATCCTTGTAGATTCATTGACAAATAATTAAAATCTTTGAAGGGTCATTGACAAGTAATTAAATCCTTGAGGATTCATTGACAAATCATTAAAATCCTTGAAGAATCATTGATAAGACATTTAAATCCTTGAAGATTCATTCACAAGTCATTTAAATCTTTCCAGATTCATTGACAAGTCATTAAAATCGTTGTAGTTCTTGAAGCCTTAAAGTCTTGTCTTCATTACGTCTAGACATTAGTTTTTTGAAAAGTCATTGACTAATCACAAAGTTATTGACGAGTCATCAAAATACTCGAAAATTCGTTGACTAGTCACTAAAGTTTCTGAAGAGCCACACGGATTGTCTTCTAAGTCATTGATCAAAGAAGATGTTATGGACGACCCTCGATCGATCGATCAAAATAAATCGGTCAGATAAGCTTAATACGGTCTGGTTTTTAAGTCCACATAATAAATATCAAGATGTTCTTGATTAAGTGGTTTCTTTAATGGAGTAAAAAGTCATCAAATTCAGTTTTTGGTTTCATTTGTTGGAGGGGGTGGGGGCAGAAGGGGGTCAGTCTGTTCCTCTCATGGTCAACTCGTTCTTTTTTTTTTTCTCGAACGATCGTAATGACGTGGTTTCGAGAGAAAAAAACGTTAATTTAATTTCCGAAAAATCTTCAAAATTTTGAACGTTAAGGGTCGACTTAATTTGGGACAATCAACGTCTGAAGCAGATTTATTACATCCTTTTTATTCCACTTTCGCAATTTTTTAAAATTACAATCTAGGAAATGCCTTCTCAGAAATTGAAACTGGTCTCAGATTAACTCTCAGAAATTATGGAAGTTCTTCAAAAATGTTGAACAAGCTTCTTTCATAAATTATAGTCTTTGTAGATTCTTCAGAATTTCCTGCGTAATGAACGTCGCCAATTGTTAAAGGTCTTACCGAAAAGTTTCTGAAAGGTCTTTGAAAAAATATTGTACTTAAATATTTGCAAATCTCTTATACTTAAAATGCTTAAAACGTTTCTAGAACAACTCTGTGATGTGAATTATTTCAAAAAAAAAGTTTCTGAAACGTTTTCTGGAACATTTTCGAATGTTCTTTGAAAGTTTTCTGGAACGATGAATCATCGAATCGCTTCAAGAACGTTTTCTTGAAATTCTCCGAAAATTTAAATATTTCTGGAAAAACTTTGTGTGAATTGTTTCAAAAAAAAGGTTCTGCGTGACCTTTTTCTATAACCTTTTTCTAGAATGTTTTCTGGAACATTTTCTAATGTTCTATGAAAGTTTTCTAGAATGTTTTCCGGTACATTTTCGAATGTTCTTTGAACAAAGTTTTCTAGAATATTTTCGAATGTTCTTTGAAGAAAGTTTTCTAGAATGTTTTCCGGAACATTTTCGAATGTTCTTTGAAAGTTTTCTAGAACATTTTCGAAAGTTTTCTAGAAAGTTTTCTGAACGTTTTCGTGGAATTCTCCGAAGATTTCTACAGGGAACGTGTTCGTAAAAGGAAGGATGTCTTTGGAAAAGGTCTTTGAAACATTTTCTTAATTTGCACAACAATTTGGTTGCCTTTTGGGAACATGTCCACACGCGTGTTGATGGAACATGTTCGGAAATGCCACACGTTCCTTGAACGTTCTAGTAATTGTCAAAATGACGCTATAGACCATCTCGTATTTGTGGCTGATTTATTTCACTTCGATGTTGTTCAAAACCTTCAGTTCCATCCCAACATCCTTTTCCTGTTGATCTTCCTTCAGTCTTTTCTTGTGGAGGAAGTACAAGGCCAACGAGAATGCCCCACCGGAAGCTGAGAAAGCTGACGTCATCAATAAAGTCCAAAAGTAACTTCCTGTTGAGTCCGTTATGAATCCTGCAAATAAATAAAAAAACATAACCATTTAATTGTCCCAGGACACCAAATATGATCTGATATTGACATATCTGTCCAAATATACCAACTATCGCGTATGGTATTTTATACAGTATTTAATACTTGTTAAATATGATCTGTTAAGTGCTGATGTGTTCAGATATTGTCACTATTTTATTTGGCCATATAGAGTATTTCCAATATTTTACATGTAGATACCTAGATAGTCAAATATAGGCCTAACCTGATATGACTAGAAATGTCTAAATAAGTCCAGATATGGCAGCTGGTTTACTTGGATGATTATGTCCACTCATGGTCTGATGTGACCGAAATGCTAATTGTGATAGGGCATGATATGGACAGGTATGGCTGCCATTTCACATAAATTTGAAGTGACCAGATATGATTTGATATGGCCAGACATTTAATTGTGATATAACCTAATGCAGACAGATTTTTCATTGCTCGAGATTATTTGATTGGGACATGTATCGTCATATAAGTGCAGAATAGTTATGATAGGACCTGATGTGGAGAGATTTTACATTTTAATGTGGCCAGTTATGATCTGATAAGGCCAAACATGTAGTTGTGATATGACCTGATGCAGACAACTTTTGCACATATCGAGATGGCCAGTGTTTCACATGGACATGCAAATACAATTGTGATATGGTCAGATATGTCCATATCTGGCATTACACGAGATTCCAAAGCCTAGCGAGTATAGTTACCGGCAAGCGGCGGTGCCGTGAATCCCCCGAAGCCAGCGAAGATGAGGCTGAAACCGAGGACAATGGCCATGTCCAGCCGTCCGTAAACCCAAGCCAGCTGCAGACGGTCAGCCACCGTCTGCTGACCATTGAGGAAGCCCCAGGCGAAGTTGTGCACTCCGACCACCCACAGCTCCTCACTGATCAGGAAGCCCATGATGACCACGGCGTTGAGGGTGGACACGATGAACTGGTGCAGCGGTGGGGCGATGCGGTTGGACACGAAGCCGGCCGTGGCCCGACCCAGGGTGTTGCCGATGGCCATGCTCACCACGGCCACCTTGAAGTGGTCCTTGTGCGGCAGGATGTCCTTCCAGAAGACGATGATCACCGTGGTGAACATGTACAGCATTGTGGTGCACCCAGATATGCACCAGAAGCGGGAGTCCCGCATGAAGACCCGCGGCGACGGCTTGCCCCTTGCACCGGCAACGTCACTTCGGGACTTCTGCCGCGGCAAGGTGGTTGCATCAACGGCGGTGACACCATCATCAGCTTTCTCAGTCTCCCGTAGAAGGTTCTTGGATGTGGCACCGTCTTCGGTCCCTGCCTTCTGCAAGTCTTCTGGGTTCTTGGAGGAGCTTCTGGTCCTCCAAGGCCACCTCCGGTTCTTGACCGCTGGCTCCATATTGGCCTCCTTGACCGGCAGGCCGTTGGACGTTGCGACATCCCCATTTACGGATGCAGACTTCTGGCTCTTGACTGGTATCTTGAAGACTAGGGCGCCGCACAGGCAGATCTGGATGGTGAGTCCGGCCTGGATGGCCAGAGATCCTCGCCACCCGTAGATGCCGATCGCGTACTCCGTCATGAGGCCGACGGTCATCATGCCCATGGCCGACGCCGAGTACATGATGCCGGTGGCCACGTACAGCCGCTTGCTGAAGTACTTGGTCAGCGCTGCCTGACACCCGTTCATGATGAAACTGGCTCCGACGCCTGCAATGGAAAAGGAAGATGAAAAAGATGACTGACTGACCATCGATGAAAAAGATGACCCACTGACCAGCCCTGCAGTGTCCGGGTGGTAAAAATGCATGCGTATCACTTCGGTATATGTGCACACTTCTTCCCATATCTAACCAGATCTGACCATATCTGAGACCAGATCAAGCCATATCTAAGGCCAGATCTGTTTTTCCATCTTCTGGACCCCAACTACAGCCAATCACATATAAATGTACCGACTGACCATCCCTGCAGTGTCCGGATGGTAAAAATGCACGCTTATCATATCGGTACATGTGTGCACATCTCTCCACATCTAACCAGATCTGGCCATATTTGAGATCAGATCTGGCCATATCTAGCCATATCTGATGCCAGATCTGTTTTTTTGTCTTCCAGACACCGACTACAGCCAACCACACATACTATACCTCTGATTACTCCGCTGGCGAAGATCACTTGACCGATGTGCCGAGACGGGGCGATGCACAGGAAGCCGCTGGACATGATGAGACCGCCGGTCATCATCAGGACACGAGGCCCGAACTTCCGCAGCAGGATGCTGGACAGAGGACCTGGAATGGAAAATGGACACAGCTTCAGCAAAGGGCAAAGCATTTCTGGATCTTGGCAACTTGTTAGCAGCAAATCTGGCCTGATATGGTTTGATATGGCCAGATGTGTTTTGATATGGAAGGATGGGAAACGGAAGCGACTGACCGGTCAGGTTGACCGTGGCAGTGTAAGCTGCCGCCGTGAATGCCGTGATGCTCCTCGGCTCTAGAAACTCCCGTAAGTAGATGATGAAGTAGATGTTACCGGTCAGCAACTGACCCTGCATGATGAAGAAGGCGACGAAGGTGGCGGCCAGCACCACCCATGACCACCCCCTGTCCAGGTGACCCCTGACCTCTGCGGCTTCCTCTTTGCTTTCGTCCTCCATGGCTGCCGGATGCCGTCCGGCCTCTACTCCCGGTACTTTGCGGACACCCCCGTTCGCAAGTTGCTCCTAAAATTCATTTTTAATTATTTTTCAACTAAATTTAAAACGTAATTTTTGCTAGGAAAAACACGTATTTTAAAACGGGAAAAACGGGAATTTTATTTTGGTATTAAGTTTTAAACAATTTTTACTATGAAAAATAGGTATTTTTTAAATTTGGTCGAAAATGTTTTAAAAAAAATAAAATTCACGTTTTTCACGTCATAAAATTTGAGAAATACGCATTTTTATAGTTTTCATAGTTTAAATTTAGTTCGCAAATTGCAAATTAAAATTAAAGTTTTTCATGTGGTAAATTTGTGAAATAATTTTTACTATGAAAATCCGTATTTCTCATATTTACGACATGGAAAACGTGTATTTCGCAAATTTTCGAAGTGAAAACGTGAATTTTATTTGCCATTATTTCTTTTAAACTTATTTTCGAAATCCCATCCAACAGAAAATCTCGAAATTCAATTGAAAATATTTTATTCATTTAAAAAATTATTTATTTCGTTAATGAAACTTTAATTTTGTTTTGATTTGCATTTCATTTGTTCGTCAAGAATGATTGGAAAACAATCATTTCAAAAATACTTTTCATTCGACAAAATATATTTTAGATATTTCGAAAAAATATATAACAGGATAAAATACATTCAAAGAAATTATAAATTAATAAAAATTTTAGAAAAACGATTTTAAACTTTACAATTCCCTATAACTTTTTTCCCACAATATCACAAAGTCTGGCATTTTAAACCAGATTGTTGCCAAATTTTGTCTCAAATTTTCGTTTTCTGAGCTTCATATGAATCACGTATTACTACTACTCAATGGTAACATCGTTTTCAGTATGAAATTTTTCAAAACTTAAAACTAAAAACACTTTTTCGTTTTTCGACCTACAACCTACGACCTCTTACCTTTGCCCTGGTGGTCGTACGCCTGCTGATGAGGTCAGTTGGGGTCTCACTGACCGTCGGTCAAGCTGCTCGGACACTGGTCAAGTGGTCAACGTTGGTCTCCAGCTCGTCCACGAGCCATTTCTCGGATTTTATTTTCAATATATTATTTTTCACGTTCCGTTCAAGGGCGTAGCGAAGAAAGTTATATCTTTTTTAATGTGACCCCATGTGACGTAAAAAAGAGGTCAAAGGTTTTATTACTGAAATTTGGTATTAAATGAACCTCCTCAGATCGACCCTCCATCGCCTCATCGACTGACCCTTGGCCATTTCAAGACTGATTCTAGGGGTGTTCCTTCGCGTGCGGTGCTGGACGCTGGTCAGCGACCCAGTTTCTGGATCTGGACATTGGTCAGTTGCTGGATTATGCTACTAACTTTGGTAATGAGTCTCGAATTGTTTCCCACTTGCCTATCCGACTGACCATTGGTCATTCCTAGACAAATTTTCGGGTCATCCGTCGACCGGAAGTTGCTGGATATTGGTTTGGACACTGGTCAGTTTCTGATTTATGCTACTAATTTTGGTAATGAGTCTCGAATTGTTTCCCACTTGCCTATCCGACTGACCACTGGTCATTCCTTGACACATTTTCGGGTCATCCGTTTACCGGAAGTAGCTGGACAGAGGTTTGGACACTGGACAGTTTCTGGACATAGGTTTGGACACTGGTCAGTTTCTGGAGGACTAACTTATGAGATGGGTCTGTTTCTCTTCGTTGCGATTTTCTCAACACATCAGCTGACCATTGGTCATTCGACTTATTCTAAGATCGTTTGACCAACGCAATAGTCTTGCTCCTGTAGGGGGCTGGACATTGGTCAGTTTCTGTTTATGGATTACTCACTTTCGAGATGGGTTTGGATCCTTTTCTCGCCTCAACAGCTGACCATTGGTCATTCTTAGACCAATATTTGGTGATCCTCCTCTCGACCATCGATGGACACTGGTCAGTTTCAGCCTGTTCTGAACATCTCACCATCGTGTTTTATCTGTTCATTTGCTTCTCATAAATCTAGTCCTATCAGCTGACCATTGGTCATTCTTGTCGCTAGATACTTGTCAGATTTGGGCTGTGGACACTGGACATTGGTCAGTTTGGAGTTAACTAATTTTCGTGACGATAGGCTCTGTTCACTCCTCATCAACTGACCAATGCGCTTGGTCATTCTTAGACCGCATTTTCTGTCGTCTCTCCTCCCGGCTTCACTGGACATTGGTCAGCTTCAAACTTTTGGCATTGCTTCGTTTCAGCAGACTGTGGCAACATGCTCTTGGTCAACTCTCCATTGCCAAAATCCAGAGCCCTCTGCTTCAGACTGACCAGTTGACCACGATGCCAGAAGTAGGTGACCAGCGAGCACATGCCGGAAACGAGCATTGCGGCGGCGTACAGGACCAGGGTGCCATCGTAACTTCCGGTTTGGTCAGCGATGAAACCTGGAATAAAAAGAAACACATTCAGAAACTTTTTTAATTTAAGACGATGGACGATGGTCAAGCATTGCATGCAGCATAGTGACTACCAAGCTGGAAACCTCAGGGAATTTTGTTTGGAAACCTGGAAAACTCCGGGAACTTTATTTTCAACTTGGAAAACCTGGAGAATTTAGGGAATGTCATTTTCAACTTGGAAAACTCTGGGAATTTTATTTCAACCTGGAAAACCTGGAAACCTCAGGGAATTTTATTTAAAACCTGGAAAACTCTGGGAATTTTATTTTCAATCTGGAAACCTTGAGGAATTTTATTTTCAATCTGGAAACCTCAGGGAATTTTATTTAAAACCTGGAAAACTCTGGAAATTTTATTTTCAATCTGGAAACCTTGGGAATTTTTATTTTCAAACTGGAAACCTCAGGGAATTTTATTTTCAATCTGGAAACCTTGGGGAATTTTTATTTTCAACCTGGAAAACTCAGGGAATTTTATTTTCAACCTGGAAACATGGAAACCTTAGGGGATTTTGAATTGAAACCTGGAAAACTCAGGGAATTTTGAATGGGCACACCTAAAATCCGTTATTTCTGGTAATTTGTCATCCGAGTTTCGTCTACGGAGTTAATGTTCCTCAATATTAATTCATGTACTCGTATTCTGAAATTTTCATCATTATCATTTTCCAGGAAAGAAGAAATTTCGAGGAAAACATACCTAAAATCCATCATTTCTGGTTGAATTTTTCGAAGAAACTGTAAAATCCATCATCGGGAAACGTTTGTTTGGTAACGTTGTCTACATAGACCTACCGTATGAGATGGTTTGTACTAAAATCTCACTTACGGCATTTCCTTATTCTTACTTATTTAATTATTTTTAGTTATTTTTAATTAATTAATTTTAATTATTATTCATTAAAACATATTTTTTATCTTTGAAAACTAGGATACGGCCCCGCAAAACCCGGGGAATTTCGTTTCCAGAAACCGGTGGTTACCGCGGGATGCGGCACCGGTCAGCGCTCACCTCCAACGGGTGGTCCGGCCAGGACTCCGACGCTGCCGAGGGCCATCGCGAAGCCCCATACGACAGCCATGCGGCCAGGTCCATAGACATGCGCAATCTGGATGGATTGCAGCACGCAGAACTTGCCGTGGCAGAATCCGAAGATTCCTCCGAGGGCGTAGAAGGTCCACGGTTGGTCAGCGAGGATCATGAGGAAGATGTCGGCAGCGCAGACAACTCCGACCCCGGCGTAGAATAGCAGCGGGTCAGCCCGGGTGGCCATCTGTCCAGCAATGGCCCTGCCGGCAGCGCTGCCGAGACCGAGGCAAGTCACAAAGGCCCTGTAGTCTGGGGCCAGGCCCTTTGATAGCGCGACGTCTTTCAGGAACACGTACAGGGAGAAGCCGGCGAAGTTCATGGCCGTGGCACCGAGGCTGAGCCACCAGAAGCCGGGGTCTGATAGGAAGCCGTAGTGGCTTTTTGGGACCTTGTCCATGTCAGATGTGCACCGGGACTGGATAGGGCCATCCCGGTCCGGCTTCGGTCTACGGAAGACGAGGCAAGCGCATACGCAGATCTGCAGAGCCACTCCACCCAGCAGCAGAAGCGATCCTCTCCAGCCGTAGACCTCTATGAGGGTCTCGGTGAGCAAGCCGATGGCCACGGTGCCCAAGCCGCCACCGGCCGACATGAGTCCGGCAGCGAGGTACAGCCGGCGCTGGAAGTAAGTGGCAACGGCGGTCAAGCAGCCGGAGATGACGAAGAAGCAGCCGATGCCTAAGAGCAGAATCAAACCGGTTAGTGAGAGACTGGCAGTAAGTCAGGGTTGCCACCATTTTCTCAAAACTGTCTTGCCTGACTTTGCCTGACTTATCAAAATAATTTGAAATTTTTGTCTGACTTTATCATTTACTGACAACGCGTGACCTAAAATGGAACTTTTGTCACTCAAATTAATACATGGTACATAATGATTTCAAATTTTCATCCGGAAGTCAGGAAATTTTTAAAATTCCTTACAACAGTCAGGGGAGTTTCAAATTTCCATGCAAAAGTCATGGAAAATTTCGAATTTTCATCCGGATGTCAGGAAATTTTTAAATTTGCTTACAATAGTCAGGGAAGTTTCGAATTTTCATGCAAAAGTCAGGGAAATTTCAAATTTTCATCCGGAAGTCAGGAAATTTTTAAAATTCCTTACAACAGTCAGGGGAGTTTCAAATTTTCATGCAAAAGTCATGGAAAATTTCGAATTTTCATGCAAAAGTCAGGGAAATTTCAATTTTGCATGAAGAAGTCAGGGAAATTTCAATTTTGCATGAAGAAGTCAGGGAAATTTCAAACTTGTATGAAGAAGTCAGGAAAATTTCAAATTTGCATGAAGAAGTCAGGAAAATTTCAAATTTTCATGCTAGAGTCAGGGATGTTTCAAAGCAAAAGTCTGGAAATTTCAACTTTTCATGCTTTTCATTAGGTAATTTCTAATTTTAGTGCAACAGTCAAGGGAATTTCAAATATTCTTGCAGAAGTCAGGATAATTTGAAATTTTCATGTAAATGTCATAAAAATTTTAAATTTGCTTGCAACGGTCAGGGAAGTTTCAAATTTCCATGCAAAAAGTCATGGAAAATTTCGAATTTTCATGCAAAACTCAGGGAAATTTCAAATTTTCATGCTAGAGTCAGGGATGTTTCAAAGCAAAAGTCTTGAAATTTCAACTTTTCGTGCAAACGTTAGGGAAATTTAAAATTTTAGTGCAACAGTCAAGGGAATTTCAAATTTTCTTGCAGAAGTCAGGATAATTTGAAATTGTCATGTAAAAGTCAGGACATTTTTAAATTTGCTTGCAACAGTCAGGGAAGTTTCAAATTTCCATGCAAAAGTCATGGAAAATTTCGAATTTTCATGCAAAAGTCAGGGAAATTTCAAATTTTCATGCTAGAGTCAGGGATGTTTCAAAGCAAAAGTCTTGAAATTTCAAGTTTTCGTGCAAACGTTAGGGAAATTTCTAATTTTAGTGCAACAGTCAAGGGAATTTCAAATTTTCTTGCAGAAGTCAGGATAATTTGAAATTTTCATGTAAATGTCAGAATATTTTTAAATTTGCTTGCAAAAGTCAGGGCAATTTCAATTTTGCATGAAGAAGTCAGGGAAATTTCAATTTTGCATGCTAGAGTCAGGGAAATGTAATTCATGATTCTGCCTGTAACTAACAATTTACCAATTTACCTCCAAACAGGCCATAGAATACAGTGATGTAGAGAATCGATTGCGAGAAATAGAGGATGGCGTAGCTGAAGCCCATGAAGCATCCACCCAATAGCAGGATGCCCCTGGCTCCAACGTAGGGCAGGATCAGACTAGACAGTGGTCCTGAAATACCAATCAGAATTACCAGAATTAACCAAAAAATGAATTGGGAATGCCTGCAACGTTCAAACTCTATCAACGACACTTAAATAGCTGCACGAGCAGTTTAAAACTGGGAAAAAATATGGAAAATATTGATGTAGCTTACTGACTACTCAATGAATGTTCAAGGACTTTAATGGCTTGTTAATGAATCTTGAAAGATGTAAATAACATGCCAGTGACTCTTCAAGGATTTAAATTATTTGTCAATGAATCTTGTAAGATTTAAATGACTTGCCAATGAGTCTTCAAAGATTTTAATTACTTTTCAATGACTCTTCGAGACTTTAAATGACTTGTCAATGACTCTTCAAGAACTTCAATGACTAGTCACTGCATATTCAAGGACTTTAATCGGTTTAATGACTTGTCAGTGAATCTTCAAGGATTTTAATGTGACTTGTCATTGAATCTTCAAGGATTTTAACGACTTGTCAATGAATGCTCAAAGAGTTTAATTATTTGCCAATGAATCTTGAAATATTTTAATTACTTGACAATGTCTCTTCGAGACTTTAAATAACTTGTCAATGACTCTTCAAGAACTTCAAAGACTAGTCACTGCATAATCAAGGACTTTAATCAGTTTAATGACTTGTCAGTGAATCTTGAAAGATTTAAATGATTTGCCAAAGAATCTTCAAGGATTTTAATTATTTATCAATGACCCTTCAGAGATTTTAATTATTCGTCAGTGAATCAACAAGAATTTAAATGACTTGTCAATGAATCTTCAGGGATTTTAATTACTTTTCAATGACTCTTCGAGACTTTAAATGACTTGTCAATGACTCTTCAAGAACTTCAATGACTAG
>JAQGAF010004625.1:0-13910 GCA_034687865.1 Kryphioiulus occultus
TGGTCATGCTGACACGTGATTTAGCAGACTTGCTAAAAATTTTCAACTGCGATAAAACTGCATTTGACTGAGTACCCTTAGTGACAACACATTTGTAAAATCGCAATTAGATGTGGCGCGATGATACAATGCTTGTACATGTACACTGTAAATGGTGTTTTAAAGGTTGTTTACAACTTGAAAAATTAATTGTTTTTCTGTGATATTTTTAACGTTGGCCTATTTTCGCACACGAAAATCGTGAAATCCTCATGACAAAACATTTCTACAGTACGCTGCTACCTTTAGGTAATCCAGATTGCACCTCGACTCAACCAAATTCTTTCTTATTTATGACAACTTTTTGTCAGTGATTTGACAAGAACGATTTATGTCCAACAATGTGTGCTCATCGATTCCGAATAATAATTCCTGTGAGTTCTTCGTATGAGCAATACATTTTTGCAGTTCAAAGTTGAAACGTACATGTATCTGCACGTGAAAAAAAAGCATTACTACCAGCTATGTCGATGCATTGCCCTAACTGGTTTGATAATGATAACTGCACAGTGGACCATAAAGCTAATTTCACAAATCAATTCTCGTTTTGCTTGAACTTAAGCGACCTTTCGGTTTCGATGTCCATATGAAGTGCCTTCTGTAGGAGCATTCTTGTCGAATAAAAATCCAACTCAGGTCCAAACCGCCGTTCTCGTGCAGAAATTTCAGAAATTCGAACCATTAAAGACCAAATCAATTTTCCACTTTACAATAGAATAGTCGGCATTTTTCCAGCGCATATTGAGTGCACTGCCTGGCCTATATTATTTTGAAAAATAAACATTGATTTAAATGCTCTCAACACACCCGATTCCTCATAAACGAACCCCATATAATCCAGTTTTAATGATTCGGCACATGGGGCGACCTTTTTGTTATGCAAAGAATGCAAAACAGGAGCACGGGTTTGGCTTCGGCATCGAATCCCTTCTCCCTAAGCTCGCCCTTGTTGTGGAGAACAACAGTCGAGTGCAGTATCACGGCCCTGCTTTGCCTAAATAAAAGCTGAAATTCCAATCTGCATCCATGCATTTTTTCCAGTCGTTTTCCTAAACTTCGTAATTTACTTGCTAAGTGCACTCGTTATCAAATTAAACGTATTTGAAATTTGTTCTTTTTCAGTGATGGTGGACTGCTACCAAGAGAAGCAACCTCCGTGGGCTACCATCCATCCGCTATGCTAAGCGCCCCCTGCGTTGATTTGCCCAGAGAACTGAAACTGACTTTCGCACCGAAAATGCTGGACGATGTGTCCAGCGTTTCCAACCACCAGTTGGCACTGGGGTTGGCTCAGCACGAGGCTAATCTACAGGCGGCTCAGCATTTGAAAACCGAACCTTCAATTCTGCACGTCCCTTCCCTTCATCCTTCACCCCACCACTACGCGTACTCCCACTACGAAGCCAGGAGTCCCTAGCAGCGGCTGAGGATTTGCAACTGTAACTGCAATACTAGAGGAACGTACAGTATTTCAAACTTGCTAAATGACTTTCCAGGTGTTCTGACCAGAACCCCCCCCCATTAGTTTACCACTAATCCACTATGTACTGTACTAAACCACTTGTGGGTTAATTTCTTAATAAACCACATCATGTATGGAATGGAAGTGACTGAATTCTAGGATGTGGTTAATTAACACACGAAATGCATCCATTGACTATTAGGGACTTAGCGTTTTATTCGCCGAAAACTTTGGCCTACGAAAACATGTTTACTTTTCGTCATAGCCGGCATTTTTTCTGTGTTTTCGGCAAAAACTCCTTACGGTCGACGAATAAATTGGTTTTATTCGTAGGCTACGAATTCTCAAACGAAAACTCTGTGATGCCAGACTAGCGAAACGAATGAGGTACGAATGAGGCACGAAACGAATGAGGTACGAATGAGGCACGAAACGAATGAGGTAAGGTTACGGAATTTCCTTTTCTTGGTGCGTTTTCGGCGAATAAAACGCTAAGTACCTACAACCCCAAGTCAAAAGTCCTGTAACAAACCAAGTTTACTAGTACCATTCGAATTTGGAGTCAAACTGTTGGAAACTGCCATGGAAGAAAAATGTCAAATAAGTAAAATATGAAAGAGCAGTTTATTTGCTCCCAAAATTATCCAAGACCTGAATTAAAACACAAGTATTCACAAAGAAATGTCATAAAATCAAAAACACTGTATGGACACAAGTCTTGCAACACAACAATATTGGGTCAAAAGTCCTGCAACTTGATGGTCAGTATTTTGTAGCACTACCTTTCGGTTTGAAAACTGTTAATCTAATGTGTACTGATGTTATAAGTTCTTCACATCCCTCTGGGGTAGCCTACCTCTATTTCACACATGATATGACATTTCTCTGTGAATACTTGTGTTTTAATTCAGATCATGGATAATTTTGGGAGCTAATGAACTGCTCTTTCATATTTTGCTTTTTTGACATTTTTCTTCCATGGCAGTTTCCAACAGTTTGACTCAAAATTCGAATGGTACTAGTAAACTTGGTGTGTTACAGGACTTTTGACTTGGAGTTGTATTATGCGTGTTTTTAGTGCATAGTGGCTGACTGCTGGGGGTGGCTGACTTTAGGTGCAATTACCCTACAGGTCGTTCATTTAAAATTTACCTTTATTATTGCAAAACCGCGAAGAGATGGAGAAATCCAGTGCATTGTTTGTGGCAATGTTTCTCATCCTTAGGGGGAACTGTTTATAAAATAGTTGCAAATGGCAGTAACCCACCCCCTCTCATTCATTAGCCCCAACATAAACATTTCATAATGCAGCCCATACCTTGTGAGACTTTAAATGAAAGCCCATTAAAAACGATGATGAATTTTGGCGTAAACTAAACTGAAATACGCCCACGCCATTGGTCGCTACGTTCGAAATTTTTTGTTTTTCTGTCATCTGCTCACAATTCAAGATAAATAGCAAAGAGAAGTAATTACATGTACATGATGAAACCTATCTGTTGGAACCATTCACAGCATTGCTACCGCGCAATGTGCATGCGATCCTGAAGCCATCCATGTAGGTTGTCATATATAGAACTTTCGTGGTTTTCAGAATGTCAAGTAATTTGGTTCAAACAAAATCCATTCGAATTAAAACCTCGATAATCCAATAAAATACCTTTTATTTTTAATTTTAACGTTGTTTGTACCAAATTACTTGGCATTCTGAAGGCATTCTAATGAGGGCAGTGGCAGCCATATCGTCCCATTTCTGTCGTAATGCTTTCAACCCGGCTTAATCGACATGCACATAGTAATGTTATTAATTGGTTCCATGAGGTTCCATCATTTCATTCCATATTTCCGATCGGGTGGACCAATTTCAATTTAGTTTTTAACCAAATTCAGCATTTTTAACGAGCTTTCAGGTAATGTTTCACATGATACAGGCTGCCACATGAAACGTTTAAGTTGGGGTTACTGTAGGGGTGGCGTCTACTCTAATTTGTGAATTTTACGAATAAACCCAATAGGGATGAAACGCGTTGCCACAAACAGGATTTCTCCATATCGTTGCGTTTTTTTCAATAATCATGATGTATTTTTTTTAATGAACACCCTGTAAACAACGCAAGTGCGTTTTCTGTCGCAATTTACAAATAAAAAAGATACAGCAGAATTAAATATATGCCTAACCTAACCAAAATTGGCCTAATCTATTCTAACCTGGTCTATCCTGACATCACCTGATATAACCTCACCTTATCTGACGTGACCGAAATCGACCATTAATACCTGACCTAACTAGACACAGTCGACAATAACAGGCTGTAGAGGTTAGGTAAGATCAGATAGTGACAGGTTATGTCTGGCTAAGTAAGATGAGGTCAGGTTAGGTCAGATGACGTCTGGTTATGCGGTCAGCCATGTGGTAATTATATTGGCAAGGATAGACCGGGTTAGGTTCGGCCAGGTTACTGAGGTTAGGTCGTTTTAGTTTAGTTTAAGTCTAGTTTGGTTAGGTCAGGTCTTGTCAAACTACATAGGTCAAGATAGCTAGTCAGATTACTTAGATTAGGATATTTTAGGATAGGTTAAGCTAGGCTTAAATTAAATCTTCTGTAACTTTTGTATCATAAATTGAAATAAAAATGTGACTTTCGGAGCAGGGCAAAAAGTAAAGTACAGCCATGAATTTCAATCAACGTGTCCTTTTGCATGCGGCTTGGATCATTAACTTGGCATGCGTTGTGTACATATATTTCATAGCAATCTCTGCTGGGCATTTGCAAAAATAAAATATTTCTTAATGCACTTAAGCAATTATGTATTTCTATATTAAGTCGAAATCGCGCGTTGTATTCAATTTTATGCGTTTTCCGAAGGTAAATATTGTGAGCTTTGAATTGTTGCATGAAACCCAGTTATTTGAAATGCGCTCGAAAACTAAGCTTATAATCTACCTCTTCATTTACACCGGACAGACATTATGCCCTTTTTAGTTTAACTCAAATAATACTTGCAAGCTTTTATGAGTTGACTAAACAAAAGAAAAATGAACACCTGTATCCCGCGCATTAAGCTTGTCGCTTCAATAAAACAACCACAATATCCCCCACAACATCTCAAATCACGTCTGCTTTAAATCAAGGTAGGTGAAACACGTTTAATTGCATGACTCAGAATAAAATGATTTTAAAGTCTGTATGTCAACGTAGCGTAACAGGCAAACTTAAACCCAAAATTACTTACAGTAAACATGTCTGTACATTGTGCATGTGACATTCCAAAACTGCCAAAAAAGCTGTC
Source organism: Kryphioiulus occultus (assembly GCA_034687865.1). Classification (NCBI taxonomy): domain Eukaryota; kingdom Metazoa; phylum Arthropoda; class Diplopoda; order Julida; family Julidae; genus Kryphioiulus; species Kryphioiulus occultus. The sequence continues at coordinate 4,793 of JAQGAF010004625.1, forward strand.
AGTGAACTGCCACCTAATTAATTGCCAAAACGGATGTCTGAAAGCTGCCTGACAAGTGTGTTAGAAAAAAAAATAAGCTGAATTAAAAAAAAGGTCAAATACGAGTAACCCTTGGCAAAAATATAGCGGTGAATGCATTCACACTACGCGTGAAAGGTCCATAGTGTAAACAATACTGTGTTATTTTAAATAAAGTCGTTACGAAAGAATGGGTTAGACACGGGCAAGCACGCACGCGGAACTATCAACTATGTAACCAATGCCCTGTGATATATAATTATTGTTTTTTTCTGGGGCGATAAGAATCAGAAAGAATGATCGCAATTTCTTCCGACAAACAATGCCACAAAAAAACGAGTAATATCGCATTAAAAACTCAAAATAGCCATTAACAATGCAAGACTCGGTAGTAAGCTCTATGTAATTCGTGTATAAACCTCAGTATCTTGGGACGGTCTGATTAACGACCAAAAATATGCAATCTGCAACCTATACTAAATCTAAATGGTGTTCTGATAATTTCCCTTCTCAATTTGGGCAGAAATATGCAAATTGTGCCCGGTTTAATTATAATCCAATTTTTTAACGTTTTCATCTTCTCGAGCATTAGTCTATGAAACGTCGGTACACTTTATGTATTGAAACCAATCGCCCGGAAATTATGTGAAAATATCATCTTTTGACCAATAGTTAAAAAATAAAGGGCGTCCAAACAACCTTTGATCTGCAATTGAATTTACAAATACGGTATTTATGTATATACAGTATCTGCTCTAAAAAATTGTGTGGTATATAATTATCAACTCTTCTCTTTTAGTAGATTTGTGTATCAGGCATTGCAACGATTTACCGGTAATTTTTGTACGCGATTAGTCAAAACACAAAGATGTGTAGAGAGGCTAAAAGCATCTCATGGCCCTACTTTTTGGAATGTTACAGATCAGTCAGCTACAGTAACTTTATAGATAAGAGTAAGACAGAATTTTAAACTATATGATTGGTAGTTTAATAAACAATTAAGCGTGTTCATTAGGCGATTTACTTGCCATTAAATCATTAGGGGGTGTCAATCATAAAAAAATAATTGTAAATGAAATTGATTAATCGATGTGTGCGTGTGCCTATAGCTACCAAAACCTGAAAAAACAGTTAGAGTATATATATAACCATTTGCGGATGCGCACAGCAATTAGTTAATTTCAATTACAATTATTTTTTTAGGATTGACAACCCTAATGTAACATGAAAAAGAACACTGATTGTAGGCTACTAGGCCTATACATTTTTCGCATCGTTAATAACCTACCGGTATTATAAGGGCTGTACTTTACCTTATGACCTGCGCTTCCATAGACAGTATGAAAAGGTGAGCCTCTCCTAATGGCTCATTGGCTGGCATTGATTGCCTGGCGGTTGGGCAGCGAAATATGGAAATAATAGTGAATAAATTTCGACAGCTAATTAAGACAGGTGTCATTCTTGTGTGTACTGTATACTAAACAAGTAGAGTTGGGGCATGGCATAATATGAAGTGCATCTAACTTAGGTGTATACATTTTCCAGTCAAAAAGCATGATAATGAATAACTAAATCGTTGCAATTAAACGTTGCAAATCGTCTAATTAACTCTACCCATCGTGATCTGACTTTACCATAATGACTGACTTGCAGTATTTTCGTATTTAGAGCCGTAGAACTACGGTATTAATGCCCTCATTTCACAACATAAACTAAATGCAAACACACTACACGTCGATTTATGTTTTGGTTTACCACCTACATGTACAGGGTGTCTATTCGCCATGAAAGTTGGAAGTCATAAAATTGACATCGGAGTCCTGGAAGTCATGAAATTGACTTCGTGGTCATGGAAATTTTGCTTTTGATTGAGAATTCACAAAATAAAAATTTCGATTAAAATTCATCATTTGTCATCCAGTTTCACAGTAATAGAGGATGTTTCTGATAATCTCTATTTAGTGATGACATAAAATTTGAACGGCCCCATTTTGTATTATGCCTTGGTCATTTTTCGAAGTCATGAGAAGTCATTGAAAAGTTATGGAATTTCCAATGCAAAATCCAGTGGACACCCTGATGTATTACAATGTTAAAATGAGCGCTAAATTTAAATCCTCTAACAGTTTCTGATAAGTCCTATACAATGATACAGTAGGTGTCGAAAATTAGAAATGGAAAAAGTTACACGTCACCTAATCTAACCCAATCTAACCTGACAAGTGACAACCCGCGATGTCTGCTTTAGCAGCCCTGACCACAAGGCAATCACTGCCAGCAAACGAGCCGTTAGGAGAAGCCCACTCTCTCATCGTTCCTATGCGAACATGTCCACTTGAGCCGTCCCTAACGGTCAGGCAATCACTGCTAGCCACTTCAAAGCCGCAGGTCAAACAACATTGATAAAAAATTCACACAGCTAATAACGATATGACGCGTAAAGATCAAACACCAATAAAATGTGCACTTTTGCAGTAGGGCCAATACCGTAGTGCACCCATATTTTCTCTAGTGTTTCTAGAAAGATTATTAACGAATTAGGAAAACTGATGTGAGCACGAATTTTCAACAAATCTCTAGATCTCAAGCATACGATTTAATGGACTTTAAGCGTTTTTCACAAAACTATACCACAAGAATGTATGAAAACAAAAATGTGCTTGTTATGATGAATTGGGAAAAGCCAGATGACATTTTGTTAGGGTAAATTAACTACAGTATATTCAGCAAAAATAATGTTTGGTAAAAATAATAATAAATCGGGAAACGTCACGCTGTAAAATTAAGCCACAACTACTATTCTATTAGCCACAAGTCGTTGATTGCAAGCCAAACCTATCCATGTGATTTAATGTATATAGCTATTCGTGCACCCTGAATATTTACTATCATTTTTGCAGGCACTCTGCAACAAACTAAAAGCTTTATATAATGATTTTTTATTTGTGATAGTTTTTCGTACTTAAAATTAAAATTGCATAGGCCTAAACGAGGGCCATCAGCTTTTATACGAGTCATTAATCGGGACCAGCTACTTATAAGGGGGGAAATTCTGCATGAAAGTTGGAAGCTCATTATTTGGCGAAATAAAACGTAGGCTGCTACTTTGCTATAATAATTTTCTTTTGCACGTGATATAATTTGAGTTAATATGCTGCATTGTTTGAAGGAAAAAACCATCCCCTTTTTTCTGGTGACATATGTTGGGGCTTGCCATTATACTTCTCCTCCCCTGTGCCTCTACATCATCGACGTTATTATTTTGATGGATAGCAATTATATTTGTAACGTTATCCACTTTCATGTTTTTTCTCTCTAAAATTGGGGGACTTTGTGATTGATGCATACATTGAGGTTAACAAGGACAGGGATATAATTTGCCCCTTATAACTTAAAATGGCAGTGGGCGATGTTGAAATAGAAAAACGGCTAAAAACTCCATATTTATTATGCTCTTGGTGAAAGAAATCCACATATACTTACTGAGTATACATGTTAGGAAATTGATGCATGGACGTGTCAGATTTTTTTGACGTCTTTCTCAAGAAAATAATAAAAATGCATTTAGTAATTCGGTATTGTAGACATTTTTCTGTTGTCTATTTTCGATTTTTGGAAGTTTTAGCTGTCAAATGATAAAAAATACTCTTTATAATTTTGCACAGGCTTCTTTTACAAATTTTTAGAATACACCTTTTATCACGTTTTGAATGAAACAACTGGTTTTTACATGTACTCATGTATTTCGAACATACGTATATATAGGTTAGCCTAAAGCAATATTTTATATTGGACATTCTAGAATACATTAGAAAAATTTAATAAAATCTAAAAATTGCGACCTGATTTGCTGCAAAAAAAACCATTATGACAATGACGTTTCTTGCATTATTAACAGGCGGATTTCCGAAATATAATGGTGCAGTTTTGATCGTTAATTACTAATAACTATTGTATTTCGTTTAAATGATTTTTGTATCGTAAACCATACTTATGAAAATTCCATATGCACAACATGAGACATGTTTTTTTACGAACATGAGCTGCAGTTAGTGTACCATTGGAATAGCATTACGCCAATCCACACTCGATCGGGTGTGGAAAGCATGACGTTAGTCAGCATTCTCGCGGTTCGACAATTTCTTGACCAGGTTTTTGTGGAAAGCTCGAATTATTCCAATTGAAGCGCGGGAAATGCAAAAATCCAAAACTGAACTCGTATATATGAATTCGAAGTTTCGAACGCATTCACATCTTTTTGCGTTCAATTTAAACGAACTTTGGTAACAACAACAAAAACACGCCCTAAGAACGTTGCTTGATGCCACCTTGAAACTGTTAATTAGTTTATTCCATTTTTGTTGAAACGTCTTTAATTGAACAAAAATGGAATTAACAAAGTAAACAATTCACACGTTTTATCAACGAGAATTGTTAAACTCTTGTTAAATCAATTAACTCATTTATTTTTTTTGCCTAAATTTGCTCTAAATGGAACTTATAAAGAGGTGAATGCGTTCGAAATTTCGAATTCATGCTCGTTCGATTGTGGTTTTTGCCGTTCCCGCGCTTCAAATGGAGCGATTTGAAAGCTGTAACACGATTTAAAGCTGAATGATGGTCAACTTTATTTGACTGAAAATGTGTTTTCAACTAGCTTTCAGCAAAACCGGTATACCTGCAACTCATGTTCATAAAAAAACCCATCCTGCATCCATGTCTCATGTTATGTACATTCAACTTACATAAGTAGGGTTTACGAAACACAAATAATTAAATCGAAATACTGATTATATTTTAAGTAATTAGCGATTAAAACTGCACCATTATTTTTCGGAAACCCTGTATTGAATAATCGACAGTATCTGAGACGTCTTTGGCGCCAAAAAAAGCACAAGACATGCGTCCAGTGGTAAACCGATGTACAGCATATATTTTTATAAGGGGATTAAGGGATTCCAAAAAATGTAGTAAGCGACATATTTACAATAAAAACACAAAAAATGATGTATTTTAACTCAAATCAATGCAGGAATTATTAAGAAATACGCCATAGGTGGAATATTTGTAAAACCTATACAATGATGTATTTTTGGTTCTTTTTAATGTAGGCCTATTTCCTAAAAATATTTTCATAATTTTAATATCAGAAAGATTATTGGAAGAAATTTTTCGATTTAAATAAAGGTGCCTTAAGAATAATGAAACTTTGTGGACTTTTCAGAAATTAAATGGATTTTGCTGATATTTCTACGAAAAAACGATGTTTATAAAGTTATAATTTCTGCCACCTTTTATGTATAAATAAATAAAGAAGGCAAATATCCAAAAGCGAACGCATTTACAAAGCATTAAAAAAAACGTGCCAATAGTCATAATTTGGGCCTGGTATTCTTTTAAGAAAAAACATTTTGAATATAGATTTTGTATCAAAAATACTGTTTTTCTTAATATAAATACTCTGAAAATATGCTGATTTTGAAGAGGCCCTTTTATACTTGTATGACGACCTGTAAACCTGCACCTTATAAAAAAAATACAGTAAATGTATGTATTTTGAGCAGTATATGTATTTGTGGACTTCCTCCCTTTGCCTGTTACGCCTAACCAGGACACAACACTCAAATTGCACCTACTTAAATTCTTAGTAAATAAAATTCATGCATATATTAATGAATCAAATCATTCAATATGATTGCTCATGACTTCATCAGCTATTAATTGAATCCGCAGTTATTTTTTAACCATAATCAATCCATAAATAAAATAGAATAAAAACTCAAAATGAATTTTTTTCAGCGCTATAACACTCTGTATAATGTACGTGTATATACTACGGAAGACTTGTATAAGAGAATATGACGCATACCCATTTAGAGCCTGATAGAACCGTAGAACTAATAATGGCGGCATACGCGACAAGGAATATGGAGACAATGTGCATAGTGCATGTGATCAATGAATAGGCTACGCATGGTTTGTATTCCCCTAATCATTTGCAGATGATAGGCAGTTAATTATTGGCTGATCTGTACCATTCTCCTAGAAATTGATCGATGCTCCCCCAGTTACCGCATAATGATAATTTTACAAATGGGATTTAGCAGATTGTCCTTTTTATCTTCAATTGAAAGCAGCTATCTGTTCGCCGCTATAGCCTAATATTAATAAGGCAGCTGAGTGCATTTAGCTATAATTTCATAGCAACTATAGGAGCCGCTTATTCACCAAAAGTTTGTTAAATCCACTAATATCAAGAAATTTAAGCGTCGTGGTTACCTCAAATTTATTCATAAGCGCTGTTGGTCAAAAGACTCCAACAAACAACCTGAAAATATGTTCTTACTGTTTGCATTAGAGCAAATTATCATTTTCGCTAGGATTCTAACCAAAATCCTGGTTGGTAGATTTGTAGTTACATGTATAATATAAGACAAATAATTTCTCTGCGAGAATTTTCGAAACAGATCATTCATTTACTGCAATTTAGCAAATTTTAAAGCAAGATGTTGTAAGGTTCTCAAAACCAAGGTTGACCACTTCTGAATGTTGTACCGTATGTTGAGCACTTTGACTATGGCACACAATAGTATATTATTCCCTTTAACTTCACCAGCATGATCCCAACATGTAAAAACATGGATGATTAAATGTACTGGCTGCTTGCAAAGCTTATACTGTACATCCTTGAACAGGTAAAACTGTCTCTGTATACAGGGTGTTTTATTAAAAACTTTCCACCTTTATTATTAAAAAACGGCATGAGAAAGAGAAATCGTGTTTGGGAGAATGTTTATCAACTGCTGGGGGAACCATTTGTAAAATACTCACAAATGGCAGTGACCCACCACCTGACCCCTATTGACCCCACCTTAAAAATGTCAAATGGTAACCCAGACCTTGGATATTTTAAATCAAAGCCCATTAAAAATGAGGAATTTCGGCGAAAACGAAATTGAAATCGGCAAACTCAATCAGTCGGTACGTCCAAATATCTGGAATTTAAGTCTTTTTTTTCGAAATTTGCAATTATTATCAAAAAGATGGAATTGCATGATGGACTCTCTTGGAACGATTCACAACATTACTATTGTACATGAATATTTGATGCCAGAAATGTGCACTTGCCAAGTTTTCGAAATGTATAAAAGTGAAAACTAAATTTTTTGTAATGGGACGGATTGGCTTGTAATTTAATCAGTAATGTAATCAGGACCAAGTAATTTGGCGGGAACAAAAGTAAAATCGGTTGACCGGTATCGAAGATATGACCGAAAATGATACCTAGTTGGAATATGCTTGGTATTATGGTTGAATCGAGACCTAATCTAAATGTTTTACTCAAGAGAGTCTTTCTTAAGCCTTCATAAGTTTGCATTTAGACTAGTATTGCTTCACAAATAAGGGTCTACTGCATTCGAACGACTTCTTTGAATTATTTTTATGTAATGACAATCAGTTAAGTATTCTTCTTCTGTGGTTAATCAGAGCTTTACCAACCCACCAACCCACCAACCGATTTTACTTTTATTTGCACAAAATCACTCGGCATTCTGAAAACTTTCCAATGAAGGGCCACCAGCCATGCATATCGTGCCATATTACGAGAAATTCAGTTTTCACATTTTGCAATCGGTTTTTCTAGATGGGGTCAATAGGGGTCAAGGGATGGGTCACTGCCATTTGCGAATGTTTTACCAATGGTTCGCCCTACGGTTGATAAACATTCCCCCAAACACGATTTCTCTATCTCATGCCATTTTTAATAGTCAAGATGGAAAGTTTAAAAAAAAACACCCTATATATAAAGCGGTAGAAAAGGTAGAAAAGGTAGAAATTGGGTAAATTCCCTTTTGAGTTGAAATCTCATTTGGAGATTTATGCTGTTTATTACCACAACAGGTAGGATAATTATCTGCACATGCTATCCAATCTTACTGAATGAAATTTGTACATGTACATGTGCATTTCAGTGTTTCTACTATATGGATACTCTAATTGTTGGATAAATGTGCAGCACATTAGCAATACTTGTACTGGTACTGTAGTATGAACATTATAACAAGATAATTCATGACCCTAAGCATTTTTTTAAAACAATTTGAAGGGCATGTCGGTCACGGAATTAAAATCCTCAGTCAGTACAAGCCTCGTTCCATATACATTTATGTTGACCAGTTTGCTACGGTGTGGGCAACTTGCAGAGGTTCTACCGTATTTCGAAAACGATGATGGGAATGAATTTTCATCAGCATTCTGGGAAAAAGAACAAGGTCAGCGGCAACGAATTGCATGTACATTTACGTCGTTTTGCTCATGCGTCAACCACGGATAAACGTTCAAGTTTTCGTCTAGAGCTCGTTCGTGAAAGTACATTTGTCTCTTCCCATAGCAACGTCTCATTAAAGGCAGAAGCAAATTGTGCATGATTGGGATGTGATACCTGATCCTACTGGCTGAAATTCGACCTGGGTTATACGTTAAAAAAGAGAAAGGGAAGATGACGTAATGCTGCAAACTACACGTAAACCGAATGAGTTTTGCAAACAATTACGATCTAACTTCATGCAGGTTTCCTTCCAGCTAAGTGCGCGTATAAAATCAATTCGAGAAATTTCTGATTTGTTCCAAGGGCCTCGAGAAGTGGATTTTTTGAACCAAGTCAATCCAATAAAATTCTGAGAACTTTCTAATTTACGGAGGCAGACATAACAGGGACTCAAAGTTCACGGGAGAGAAAAGCAATGCACTTATACCGGTGTAATCATAATTGGCTGGAACGAGTAATTTGGGGCCATCCATGCAGGACGTCCGGGAATATTCATGGTTTTTAGACCCATGACACCCCCCGACCTTAAAAGACTAAGACCATCATGCTATATGGCGAATTTTTTAGAAAATCTTGATCACAAAATGAAGCATTTAACCCATAATTGTGTGGCAGGAAATACACACTGTAAAAACATAGTCTTTTTTAAAGTCTTTTCTAATGTCTGAAAAGTAGAACAAGACAAATATTAAACATGAGAGTAAGATATATTTTGAGTCAGCTAAAGTCACGTAATGAGACTTGCCTTCAGCGCCACCCTACAGGATGCGC
>JAQGAF010004626.1:0-13905 GCA_034687865.1 Kryphioiulus occultus
CTGACATTTCCAGGTCTTAAAACAAATTTCCCTGACATTTCCAGGTCTTAAAACAAATTTCCCTGACATTTCCAGGTCTTAAAACAAATTTCCCTGACATTTCCAGGTTTTAAAACAAATTTCCCTGGCATTTCCAGGTTTTAAAACAAATTTCCCTGGCATTTCCAGGTTTTAAAACAAATTTACCTGGCATTTCCAGATTTTAAAACAAAATTTACCTGGCATTTCCAGGTTTTAAAACAAATTTCCCGGACATGTCCAGATTTTAAAACAAATTTCCCTGACATGTCCAGATTTTAAAACAAATTTCCCTGACATTTCCAGGTTTTAAAACAAATTTCCCTGACATTTCCAGGTCTTAAAACAAATTTCCCTGACATTTCCAGGTTTTAAAAAACAAATTTCCGCGACCAACCTAGCCAATGAGAATAAAAACAATGGCATGTGCCAACGTAAAAAATGCTAAATTAACTGCTTATTTCATACTAAATCTGCATGTATTTGTGTATTTCACAATGCATTTAAACGTGCATAATATGTGTGCTGCATTTAATTGAATGAAATTTCGTGTATTTGCGAATTTTAAACTATTTCATTGCCAGTTCTAATTTATTTATTGAAAATTTTAATGTTTTTAACTTCAGAATTGGGATTTTTTTAATCCTTGAAATTATGAAACATAGCGAGGCTTATGACATTTTACAATGCATGAAATATAAATTGTAAAATGCATTCTTCAATGCAACCAGAATACATTACACTATGTATTACACAACACAATCTCCAACATACAGAATGTATTGCTTTGTAATATGCATTCCATGATGTATTATAAACGCATTTTCAAATATATTTGTTAATACAATTTGAAACTAAATTTGTCTCAATCTACAGACACTTTAAAATGTATTTTCCAATGCATGTATTATAATGCATTTCTAAATGTATTTACCACAACATGTGGAAAACCTTACCACTTAGGGGGTGTAATGGCGAAAAAGGATACCATGGTAAATAACGTTAAGGTTTCTTCAAAGGAAATTAACAGAACAATTCAATTAGGATTATGCCACTGCATAACTGGTGATCTCTCATCTTCAAGTGTTTTTTTGCATTGTTCAAATTTAAACTAATCAGCCAAATACATTAAATAAATTCATTATTTAAATGAGATCCACTGCAGTACCGACAGAAAACTACTTCAAATGGCATAAAGCGTGAAATAGTGCTGTGGCATTTAATTAACGTTGCCAGCTGGGAATTCCCCTTGAATTTTTAACAAGGTATTCACATTAGCATTCGCACCAACTCAATAGCTTAGCTTAAAAGTACAATTAATGCAATCACCATGCTTGGCAGATTGTATTTTCCCACGAAACATGCTTTTTTGTCAGAAATTTGCAATAACTAGTTTTCCAAAATCTCAAAAATGGCGTCGAGTTGAAATGTTAGGCATGCAGTTGAGCAGATTGCAATGATAGCAAAATTACATGCAAAAATGTGATAATTGAGTATTTCGTAATTAGAAAAATTCTCTGTACAGTGTAGATGATAATCTGAACGTGAAGTAATTAACAATTAACATGAACCTTCAGCGGTGAAGTATTGCGCAATTTTTTTTGCAAATAATACCAAAAATTTATTCTCAATTATTGTCAGTGAAAATAAATGAAAGACATTTTTAAACAAAAACACCATTTTGATGGGTTTTTGTTTTCCTTAGCATTAACATTTATTTATTTTAGACCTTAAACGTTGCAGTTTGGTGCAAAACGTTTTTTTTGCAATTAATAAAAAAACTGATTCTTCATTACTGTCAGTGAAATAAATGGAATAAATTTTTAAACAAAAATACCATTTTAGTGGATTGTTGCTTTCATTAGAATTAGTAGTTATCGTAGACATTAAACGTTGCAGTTTTGTGCAAAATGTTTTTTGCAAATAATGCAAAAAAATGTTCCTCCATTATTGTCAGTAAAAATAAACGGAAGCCATTTTTTCGAAAAACAAAAACACATTTTTGGTGGTTTAGCATTATCATTTATTTTAGACCTTAAAAGTTGCAGTTTTGTGCAAAATGCTTTTCCATAATAATACTTAGTTTTTGCTTTACTGAATTCCACACTGTTGTCCATAAAAATAAATAGAAGATATTTTCTAAATAAACATCTTTTTGCTGTTGGAGTCAAATTTGTTTAAATTCACGAAAAAAAGCAATTTAAAACAAGAAATTAACCAAAAAATTAACTCTTGAGTGAACTTGAATTAACAAAGAATTAACTTTTCCATTAATCAGGTCAGCTTTACTGTAACCTTTTTACTAGAAGTGACATAGTCACAAATGACTTGTTAAGAAAGTTTTTTTATTTACTACTGTTTGTCGTTAGTTTTAAATTACCTTCACTGATACATTGTTGACAAATGACAACCAAACCAACTACTGAGCCAAACTAAATAGGATAACCTAAATAATATCAAAATACAAAATTGGAGCAACTCAATGGGACATGCCCTTGCACATCAGTAATCAAATGTATTTTTCTTACTTTTAAAGTTGTTAAAAAAGGAAAAGGAGAAGACATTGATCCATGAACTTTTAACACAATGAAATGTTCCACGAAATTGAGTGCCAAATTTATGGACGCTAAGGCGTTGGGAAGTCAATTAACATTTGAGTTGGAAAAAGCGATACATGTCCCACGATACACACCGTAACCGTACTAGTGTTCCAACCAGGAAAGACCTTCAAGCTCTCTAACTGAGTCACCTCGGTAACTGGGACACCTTTAGACCGTACCAAAGGTGTCCCACATAAAGAGGTTTTACTGTACACCTCATAATTCCACTGAACAATTGACTGTTTGAACTGACAAAACAGCAACGCAGCCTTGCCCCAACCGCATGCCATTTAACACACCAGAAGAGGACAAGACTTCCACCAAGAAAAGTGCTTCAAGCTCTCTACCTGGGACACCTCGTTAATTGGGACACCTTCAAAAATATACCATTGGTGTCCCACATAGAGAGGTTTTACTCTACACCTCATAATTTTATACCACAATTGACTGTTTGAAGTCTGCCAAGACAGAATCCGATACAGCCATGTCCCAACTGCATGCCATTCAACACTGGAAGCATACAAGTGTCCCACATAGATAGGTTTTATTGCACACACAAGATCGTGGAACAATTGGCTAGTTGAACAGAATGCCATTTAACACACTGGAAGTGGACCATTGTTCCAATTAGAAAAGAGCTCCAAGCTCTAACAGGGAAACTTTTAGAATGTATGAAAAGTGTCCCACCTAGAGAGGTTTTACTGTAAATTCATAATTTTGCAAAACAATTGGCTGTTTGAACAAACAGAACAGCGATACGTGTCCCAAACGCATGCCATTTAACATACCATAACCGTACAAGTGTTCCAACCAGAAAATAACTTCAAGCTTTCTAACTGGGAGACCTCGTTAATTGGGATAGTGCTACAGTAGAATGCACCAAAGGTGTCCCAAATAGAGAGGTTCTACTCTACAACTCATAATATTTCGTGGCACAATTACCTATTTGAACAGACAGAACAGTTTAACAAACAGAAGCAGACAAGTTCCAACCAGAAAAGAGCTTCAAGCTTGCGAACTGGGACACCTCGTTAACTGGGACAGTTTTAGAATGTACCATAGGGTCCCACATAAAGAGGTTTTACTGTACAACTTAGAAAGAGTAAACAGAATAGCGATACAGCCATGCCCCAATCGCATGCCATTTAACACACCGTGAGGAGACAAGTATTCCAACCAGAAATGGGCCTCAAGCTCTAACTGGAACACCTCGTTAACTGGGACAACTTTATAATGCACCATAAGTGTCCCAAATAGAGAGGTTTTACTGTACACCTCAATTTCGTGGAACAATTGGCTGTTTAACATACAGATCAGCGACACAGTCATGTCACAACCGCTGGAAGCAGACAAGTGTCCAAACCAAAAAAGAGCTTCAAGCTGCCCTTTGGGACTAACTTAGGAGGTTGATACCACCAGTTTCACTTCACTGACCATTAGTTATCTCCAGCCAACATCTTGGCTTCAGCCATGGTTATGTGCAATGATCAGCGAACCGATGGTCAAGACAACGTCTTATCGGGAATCTCCCGGTTATCTTCCAGACTCTGGATGGGATGGTCACCTATGATCAGGCCTGGTCCACAGACACACATACAGTCTCATGGCTGTTATTTCAGGCTTGCAAACAAAGGGCAAAAATAGGATCTATTATTTTGAGCCTGACTGAACGTGTAAACAAACAATGCATTAACAGAGGCGATGAATGGATGCGCATCCCTACGGAGGCTCTGATTGACGCTGGCAATTACGACACGACAAAAGACATGCTTACTCAAGCACCCTTACGTAAACAGGAGGGGGTAACGCAGTGGGGGGACCAGTGTCACCCCAAGACACTTGGCCAAGACCCAAAGATGGAATCCCACGTGCTCAGGAGCTTTTGGGGGCAACTGCACCCTTGGAAATTGGATCACAAATGGATTAACTATTTTTTCCAGAAGAAGGGTGTAGTACGGAATAGTCCCTGGTCCAAATGTGCACAAAATGCATGTTTTAACCTTGTCTACTTAAATAGTGGACAATGACTTGCCCAAAATTGTAATTTTGCCTACAACCTAAAATTATTGAAATTGGATCAAAAATGATAGATAATAGAACATTTTTTTTAGAAAAAGGGTGCACTACAGAATAGTCCCTGCTCTTAATGTACACAAAATGCAGAATTAAACCTTACTTGTCTACTTATGATTTTGTGCTTTCCTAACCTAATCCAACCTAACCCAACCTAAACTATTCTAAAATTGTAATTTATCTTTCCTGACCCAGGGTTCCCTCAGTGATCAAATTATCAACTACCCTGACTCAGGGCTCCCACAACTTCAGTAACAAAATCCCCTGACTTTCTCAGATTTCTCAGGCTATTTTTTATTTTTCCCTGACCTTTAGTTTTCCCATCTTACCAATAATGAATTTGTATAATTAAAGGAATTTCCACAACATAAAAAGAATTAATGCACTTTCTTACTTTCGATATTGTCATAATGAAACTAATTAGAAGGAACCAGCGTGCCATATTGTGGTGTTTTTTGCTGAAATCATAATTAAAAGTTAGAAAATCCTCTGACCTCCTTAAAAATTACAGAAATCCCTTGATTTTCACAGATTTCCCAGTCAGTTACAAATCCCCTGACTTTCTCGTGTTTTCCATAATTCCCATATTCTGGGGAAACCCTGCTGACTTTTCCAGGTTTTGAAAAAAAACTTCCCAGACCACCCTGATCGTCTATGCTAGAGCAGGGCAGCAACAGGGACTATTCTGTAGTACAATTGTACAGCCAAAAAATCTATAACTAAGCTTTTGGTTGACTCTGCATCCTGGCATCATTCATCATTTGGCCAATTTCATCGAAAGATGATGACATACATGTAACAATCGAATGGCTCCATTGACCCTGCATGGAAAATGACTTGAAATCTTCAAAATACAAGGTACATGTAGGCATAGGAAGTGAGTTGTGAGGATTCCAAAAATCACATCGTGACCTCAGACATCTTCATTGTCAATCGATTACTATCTAAACCTTCCATGTAAGATAAAATTCGAAATAGCAAGCTTATGCACAATTCAGGTTATGTTTCCAAGAAATCTTTTGTGGCATCAGCAGAGTTCCCAAAAACGCACTTACGCTGGTTTAATTTGCACTTTTGTGGGTCCTTTAAAAGTTGACCCAAAAAGCACATCACCGAGTGTGGTTTAGAAACTTTCGAAATCCGACAAGCTCGTAAACCTACTTCACTTGAAAATTTCGGAAAACCAAAACATAGTCACTATTCTGTTTCTTATGACTACATGATAAGGAGAAGATAGGATTTTGATGTTCCCTCAATTAGGGTCAAAAACTTGAATGAAAAATTATCGCAAAAATGGCAAGATTGCAAACATTGCCACACGTTCATTTTGCCAAATTTACCAACAAATCTTGCAACGTCTCAAAAAGAAAACTATGCATACACAGAAGATATCATGAATATACAGAATATGCCCTGGTCCACCACAACCACTATGCTAAGGTGGGCTGCTCCCAAAGGCTTCCAAGCGAATAGTGATTGCCTGACAGGTGGGGGCAGCTAACCAAAAATTACGTTTTAGGTCAGTTAAGGTTGGGGAAAATCCAACAAAATAAAACAAAAAGACTAAACTGCCACAGTTTGTACAGACTCCATTGTACATCAGGCAAGTAGGGTCAAAATAGAAATATTTTTAGCATATTTGGAGCAAAGCATAATCTGTGGCATATTCAATCCATAAACGTTTCCAAAATGCGCACATTTATTCAAACATAAATTGATGAAATAGCCCATGGAGAGCTAAAAGCAAAGGATGATCACACACATGCTGATTAAATTAATGGAGCTATAAAACATTTTAATGGTATGCATAAACCCCAAATATTTAGGATTTCAATGAAAACTAACACTCCAGCAGCCATAACAGTTTGGTCATGGGTTCACACTAAAAGGTATAAATCCCTGAAGCCCCATTCGGAATGGGCACTTTATATCTGGAATTATTTCACAAAGAGCAATACATCGAAAAGAACCCATGGAAAAACTACACGTTTTATTCAAAAACAGATACATTTCTCATTAGCTGTTTTCATACGAATATTCATGGGCATGATCGATGATGCCAGAATCGTTTTTGGTAAAAAAAATCCAGAAATATCTACAATCTCGTTTTCAATATCTGTTTCTGTACTTTACAAACTAACCATTAATGATGGTACCCCTTTGCACAGTGAATATTACTGCCAATAGTTTTAAATTTTAATTGGACAGAAATTCAAATATTAAAAACGAAGAATTTTGAAAATATCCAATTTACTAGGGATCGAAGTCAAAATGTCAAAAGCTTGTCGTTCCAACTTGAGCCCTTACCATGTTTTAATTTGTTTTTATGCAACAACGAGAATTTAACCAGTAAATGGTCATTCATCAAATAACATCATTTGATTTAAGGTAATACTAATTACTCTATGAGAACGTTCAAGCATTATGTCATCACAAAGTCGTGATTTTAAGCAAAACATTTATTCACAAAATGTTGACTCAAACTCTGCTTTTGTATTGTGTTATTGAAAATCATCCCCAGATAATGACAATGCGTAAATGTCCACTTTGAGAATTTAGAAAAAAATTGCTTTAAATTCAGTATAGTAACCAAAATTTGTAACAAACTTATTCGTTACAAAATTATGAATGTCAGTCACACAGAAGCATATTTTCAAACAGAAACGGAAACGCAAATGATGAATTCAAACCAAACAATTTACTTGAAAAACTTTCCCCAGATAATTACATAATACTTGAACGTCGGCCTTGTTAAGTTAGTTACAAAGTTGTCTTAAATTTCAAAAATAAGCAGAATTAATTCCAAAATTCGTTAAAAAATCACACGAAAGCATACTTTAAGAAAAATGATGACAAATAATCAGAGAAATGACGGATTTTAACAAGCAATTTACATAAAAAATTATGACTCGGCATAACTAATTGTGCCATAATGACAACTATCAAAATTTCCCATAATTTCAATAATTTCCTGACATTCTCTGACCACTTCCCAGTCATTTCCCTGACATTTTATATGATTTAAGTTTGAAAAATAAGAAAAATTATATCTATTCAATTAGCTGATGTAAACTACCTCAGTTCCCCAGTTTTCATGATTTGTTTATAAAAAATAAGAAAAATATTGGATTTATCCCATACTTCCATAACTAATAACTAATTGGCTGATGCAAACTATCTCAATTTCGCAGACATTCCCTGACACCTTTTCAGTCATTTCCTTGACATTTTACATGATTTCAGTTTTAAAAGATAAGAAAAATAATGGGATTTATCCCAATTAATTACGAAAGATGATAACTAAGCAATTGGCTTATGCAAACTACATGCATCTCAAATTCCCTGGCATTTTCGCGAATTTCATGACAACTCCCTAGTAATTTCCCTGACATTCCCGACACTACCACCCTGCTGGGTTCTGCGTTGAATTGAATTGAATTGGAAAAACAAAGGTACCATAAGGAGGCTTAGCCTTGTAGATACCGTAGTTACCTTATGCTACAGATTCTTCACAGCCAATCAGCAGAACATCCAAAAACCAGCAGAACTTCCAGAATCCAACAGATCTTCCAGAAACCTGCAGAACTTCCAAAAACCAGCAGATCTTCCAAAAACCAGCAGATCTTCCAAAAACCAGCGGATCTTCCAAAAACCCGCGGTTCTTCCAAAAACCCGCGGATCTTCCAAAAACCCGCGGATCTTCCAAAAACCCGCGGTTCTTCCAAAAACCCGCGGTTCTTCCAAAAACCCGCGGATCTTCCAAAAATCCGCAGAATTTTCAGAATCCTGCAGATCTTCTTCAATCCTGCAGATCTTCCTGAATCCTGCAGATCTTCTTCAATCCTGCAGATCTTCCTGAATCCTGCAGATCTTCCGCAAACCCGCAGATCTTCCAAAAATCCGCAGTATTTCCAGAATCCTGCAGATTTTCCTGAATCCTGCAGAAATTCCAGAATCCTGCAGAAATTCCAGAATCCTGCAGATCTTCCAGAAACCAGCAGAAATTCAAGAATCTTGCAGCACCTCCAAAAAACAAACAAATCTTCCAAAAACAAACAGATCTTCCAAAAACCAGCAGAACTTCCAAAAACCAGCAGAACTTCCAAAAACCAGCAGAACTTCCAAAAACCAACAAAACTTCCAAAAACCAACAAAACTTCCAAAAACCAACAGAACTTCCAAAACCTGCAGAACTTCCAGAATCTTGCAGATGGTTCAGAAGCCTGCAGAACTTCCAAACGCAGCTTCAGATCACCGGCACGATCACCGCGACACTGTCGCGTCAAAACCGGAACACTTTCTGGCACATGTTCCACCAACAGGCTGGAGAGCCTCACTCCCTGCTGCCTATTCCCAATGCTCTTGCACCACCAATGGGCTGGCAGACGTTGGTCGATCAATGGCAAAGCAGATGGAAAGATCCACAGGCGGGGAAGGGCACTAGGAAGTTGGGTTGGGGGGAAAAAAAAAACGCAATTTCGTGTGAAACGAAGGCACGACCCGGCTATTTTGGGGGATCCGGGGCAGGGCTGGACCCCCGCCAAGACTGGTGGTGCAGTGACACATATCTGTACTTTAACGCATTGCGCTACCGTTTCTTGATCAATCATGTTGAGCTCAAGAAAAATAAAGCAGGGTTCATACCAAAATTCGCAACAGAAATTCCCTGACTTTCCCTGACATTTTCAACTGAACACCAGTGCTACCCACATGTAACTGTAATGCATTTAGAAATGCATTATAAGACATGCATTGGAAAATACATTTTTAACTGTCTGTAGATTGAGACAAATTCAGTTTCAAACTGTATCGACTCACCTGCATGAATCGAGTAAAAAATGTTTTTTTCTCAGAAACCAAATGTCAGATTCAAAATCGGAAAAATGTGTCTTGTAGACAATTCATTCCTCTTTATAATTCGCCTACTTGCATACAATTCCTTATGCATATTTGAGGCGCAAAATGTCGAACTTAGAGCAACCCAAATTTGCATTATTTATGACATATGCATTCTTGTACTCCTGTGGCTATAAGTGTTTCTGAATGCAATTTGATTATCTGAGCTTAATGAACACACATCCAGACATATTGTTAATTAATGGTTTCTCGATAAAATGACCACTACACCAGAAGTAGACGCACAAGTTGTGCACTATTCTCCAGAGAAACTCAGCAGAAATCCATTTCACACTGTAGGCGAATTATAAAGAGGAATAAATTTGCTACAAAACACATTTTTCCGAAATTAAATCCGACATTTCGTTTCTGAGAAAAACACATTTTTACTCGATTCTTGCAGGTGAGTCGAGTTTTTTGCACACAAGTGTAGTTTCAAACTGTATTGACAAAAATATTAGAAAATACAGTACCGAATGCCTTTTACAATGTGTCTTAAGCAGTTCGTAATGCATAATGGAATACATATTGCAATGTATTATGTGTGTGGAGAATGTATTGTGTGAGGCACACTGTAATGCAAGCTTAGTTTGTGTGCATTGAAAAATACGTTGCGAATACATTATGTTTGCATTGAAGAATGCATTTTACAACTTATATTCCATGCATTGAAAAATGTCAAAATCCCAATTCTGAATCTTTAAAACATCTGAAATATTCAATAAATAAATTAGAAATGGTAATGGAATCAATGTCCTTTAATTCAAGGCAGTAATGCATTCTGGAACGCATATTGCAATGTATTATGTGAAAAGCAATGTATTATGTGCAATGCACACTGCAATGTAAGCTTAACCCGTGTGCATTGAAGATTTATATTCCATGCATTGTAAAATGTCAAATGACTCGCTATATTTCATAATATGACGGTTTAAACAATCCCAATTCTGAATTTACAAAACATCTAAAATATTCAACAAATTAATTAGAACTGACAATGAAATAAAGTTTAATTTCAAAAATACATCGGTTTCTTTCAATTCAATGCAGCACACAATTTTACAAGAATGTAGTTGCAAATACATTTTCAGTATGTTTTATCCGGCATTTTGTTTATCTTATCAAATGCATTTCGTGTTGTGATAAAAACGACCATTGTACTTGCAATGTAACAAAAACTAACAGTACTAGTGGTGCCATCTACCAACTGCAAGCAATCAATTCGTTCACTATAAAGGGTCACCCTTAATTGAGAAACTGCAACTTGAGTTCGGGAAGTAGATAAGAATGAATTTCTCGGTCTAATTTCCTTTCGTAAGTCACGTTTAATTAAAAAAGGTGGTGAAGGGAAAAAATTGGAATTTATTAGCATGTATTTTATTATGGAAACAAAACCAGCCCTTTGTAACCGTCATGGCGTTTAATATCTCTCAAATTCTGCAGGTTTTACGTGAATATGTCTATTGAATTTTCATCAAAATGAATTTTGTTTTCCAATGCACGAGACCTTACATTGTCACTGGTGGTGTTGAAATTTCAATTTCATTATTCATAATCTAATATTCAGCCAACAAGGCTAGTAATAAAAGAAGCAGACAAAAGCAAATCACATTTCGTTTGAATTCTGTCTCATATTTACACCTAAAATTACTTTTTGTTAATAAATGACATGGACAATTTTCTATTTTTTTTTTAAAATTAAATTCACATTTTTTTCTTGTTTGAAATATTTAATTTAGTAGCAGAAATTCTAAAGATGACATTTTTTTAAAAAAAAATGCATTATACTAAATAAAAATGCGTTTATTTGTATGTGCTGATTTCTGACATAATTTAGGAAAGCCCTTCAAAGTCTTTTCAATATCAGCAAAAAAATTCCGGAAAAAAGTATCGTTTCCATCACAAACTTACATTTCAAAATCAAGTTATTGATCAGCTCATATTTCCCATTAAGGTTTATAAATTTGAGGTTATGAAAGAAGATATTCCAGGAATTAAAGCAAACAAAATACTGGCCTTTTGGAAGAAAATAATGAAAAAAGCATTTGATCAGTGGAAGTGTAATTCCAGAAATCAATCAATGCACTGTATTATTAAAAGTAAACAAAATGCTGGCCATTTGGAAGAAAATGATGAAAAAATCTTTGATCAGTGGAAGTGTACATTCCAGAAAGCAATTAAGGCACTTTACTAGATTTATTTTTAGTATAACAACAACATTTTCAAGAAAAGGTCTTTGAACAGTGAAGTGAACATCAGAGAATCTTGAAGAAGACTTAAAAGATTAAAGGTTCCAAAGATGAGTTTGGCGGTGGCCTCAGTAAAAGGAATACGTTAGTCTTGAAAAGCTTATTCAAAAACGTTGTTACATACAAAACCCAAAAGGCTGAAACATGGGTATAAACGTTAATGCAACAAGATCCTTAGGGGCAGAGCATAAAGAACGCCTGTCTATATAAAGATGATAGGATATAGATAACTGGACAAAAAATTGGCTATACTACGGTATATTCCCTGCTGCTACTCAGCTCCAGCATAGACAATTTTAGAAAGTGAGCTTCTGATTATGGCTCGCATGCTGGCAGTGCTGCCTGCTGCTGGGGCAGGCTAAATAAATTACATTTTAGGTTAGTTTGGAAAAAGTACAAAAAAACTCAAAAAAGGAAATATGAAAAAGGGATAAATTCCGATATCTAGGACAGGTGCCAATCATTATTGGTTGGAAAAGCAAAATTCACAAATTGAGAAAAGTCACTACTTGCCCGAAAGTCAATGAAATACACTGATAGTTAGATCAGGGTTCCCGATAAAATTCTCAAGTTGATTTCCCTGACACCTGACAACTTTTCAAGTCATTTTCATGACATTTTATATGAGATTTTTTGAAGAAAATGATAGACTTCATATATTTTTATAAGAGATGATGAATAATCAATTGGCTGATGCAAACTATCTCAATTTCACTGGAATTTTACGAATTTTCACGAATTCCCTGACGTTTCCTGGCACTTTTTTTAATTTCCCTGACATTCCCCGGCACATTTTCATTTCAACGACATTCCCTGGCATATTTTCATTTCCTTGACACATTGTCATTTCACTGACATTCCCAGACAGTTTCATTTCCCTGACATTCCCTGGCATATTTTCATTTCCCTGACATTTCCAGACTTCCCAAATGGTTTGAAATGTGCTCATTCAACTTAAGTTGGTCTTGAAACCCATACGGTTCCCCAAGAGTCGAAAATTTCAACTTTTCAGACATTTCCCTGATTTTCCATGTTTTTAAACAGATTTCCCTGACCACAATTACCACTGAAAATTGAAAAATATGGCATGTGCCTATGCTGTTAATGCTATATGTCTATGCTATAATGCTCAACACAAATAAACAGGGGATAGAACACATCCCCACACAATTGCTTAACCAATAACTAGCTACTGTATTTAAAATGTATTTGTTGAATTTGTCTTTTTCCAAAGTAAATCCAATTTCCATGGAATTTCCAGGTTTTTTAGGTCTAGGGAATCCCTAGATGACATATGAGTAGTGGTAAAATACCTTTGGTAAAGAGAGCAACACCCAAATCCGTCAAATGTTATGCTAACCAAATTATGATTGGTAAAAACCATAAACCAATCAAGATATTATTTCGTGACCCATACAAGGCCAATGACATGGCAACATTGCAATGTTGACAGGTTCATGGTTCTCCAAAGTAAATTAATGAAATCTGGCTAAACATTCCACAATTGAACTACATGGACCACGTCTAACGGGCTGTTTGCAATGTGTAATATTGCCCAACAGGAGTTTGTCTTTTATGTTGACCTTTTCAAATTTTTCCAATCTTCGATCCTTCCAGAATTTATCAGCAAATACCTTTGGAGCGCAAACAAAGGGGCTAAACTTAGGGGAAAACATGTTGACACAAGTCATGTTTATGTAGCCACATTGGCCCCACTGCCAAGACAGTGCCAAATCTTCTCCAGATCTCACTAAGTCTCCAGTCCATCGTCATCATGCAGCACTTGCTTCAGGTTCTGTGTGTGTTTCTGATCCTGGCCAGTGTGACCAGCTACAACTTGCTGATGCTACTTCCGTTTGCAGTAAGGAGTCATCTTGTCGCATTGGAGCCAGTGGCAGAGGTCCTGGCCGCTAGGGGTCACCAGGTGAGCCTAAATTTGGATCCTCACAACGCTTTAGTACCCCTGGTGGAATGATTAGTATATGATTAATATATGGATTAGATCATTTTTGGCAACTCGCAGACAAAAAGTTGTTTTAGATGGAAAAGAATCTGGATGGGTCCACGTG
>JAQGAF010004627.1:0-13904 GCA_034687865.1 Kryphioiulus occultus
ATTGAAAGTTTGAGAATAGGTTGAGGTCGTTTCGACCCCAAGGCCTCTAATCATTCGCTTTACCGGATGAGACTGCACATGAGCGACAGCTATCCTGAGGGAAACTTCGGAGGGAACCAGCTACTAGATGGTTCGATTAGTCTTTCGCCCCTATACCCAGGTCCGACGATCGATTTGCACGTCAGAATCGCTGCGGACTTCCACCAGAGTTTCCTCTGGCCTCGTCCTGCCCAGGCATAGTTCACCATCTTTCGGGTACCAACGTGTATGCTCTAGCTCCGCCCGGCCGGCAAAGTGGTCGTTGGACGGGCCGGCGGTGCGCCCGACGTGTTGTTAATCAGAGAATCGAACGAATTCAAGAATTCCGAATTTCCAAAGTTCTATTTACTGTACATCGTCACATCCTTCGCAGGAATCATGTTGGAAAGTTTGGGTTGATATACAGAGCAATATCGCAGGGCAAATACAGCTGATAATTCTAGAAACTTGGATATTTCACAACGTGATTTGATTTCTCGACCATGCTGGTCAGCAGCATAGACCAGAGTGAACAATAAAAAAGATGGCGCCCAGGCTGAAAATTTTTGGCCCGGGTCAGCTGACCCCTGGGCAGCTCCCATTACCCATTACAGGGTGCTCCCAGGTTACAGGGTGCGGGGGATTCAAAAAGGATGGCGGGAAAACCTTGGGAGACAGTAATTCACTGTCTCCTCTGCCATCCTGACCGCGAATTTTGGGGGACACAAAAACATGAATTTTACATGAATTTTGCACAGGTTTTGTCCTCCTCACAAGAGGTCACTGATGAGGACACCGTTCCTCATCACCCTTGCCCAAAAATTTGGATTTCAAATTTGATCAGCCACATTAAATTAATTCCCTAAAACCCCTCTGAAAATTAACAGTAAAGCACCTGCTGTTGTAGTTGTAAATGTCGAATCGGGCACTCCGAGATATCGAATGTATTTGTTGTAAAGTGACGGGAGCAACATCTTTTAACTCAAGATATTTTTTTACGAAATTAACATGTGTACCAACTTTAAGCACGCTAGGACCATGGTACCTATTTTTAAAATGCATCTGTAAATTAATAGTGACAGACAGAGATGAAACACGCCAAGTAAATATAAAGGTTCTAATAAAAACAGACCTTGTAAAGGGCTGCAACAGCTTTAGTAATAGAAAATCCCCAGACTTTCCCAGGCTTTCCAGGCAAAAAATTTATTTTCCACTACTATTTAAGCTTTTCCATGGACCATTATAAGGAAAAATAAACTGCCATATCAAAATGTTTTTAATCAATATGGCCATTGACTATAGAGATAATTATTGAATTTGAATAATAAACATCAAAGTACATGTATCAATGTCAGTTTTTAATTTGGATTTTTGATTAGGAGTACTCTGATGGTCGGGAATTTATTATAATCTTTAAAATTTCGATATTGTCATAATTAAGCCAACATAGTGCAAAGGGCCACTTCGCCTAAAACCCAGAGTACTTTCATGAAATAACTTCTGGATTGAAATTAAAATTAAGTTAGGAAATCCCAACATCTTGACAAAATTTCGAAATTCTCCTGACTCTACCAGGTTTCCTAGACAGTGACATATTCCCTGACTTTCCCATGATTTCCAGGTTCAGTGGGAACCCTACTTTTACAGATTGCTGCAACTAGCATTAGTTACACAAACAAAAGATTTTTTGGCTTCAATCAAACCACCCCCTTACAGTTTCTCAAAAATAAACTTCAGGTACTGTTTCCATGCATGACTTTCTTGCATCAAGTGCAATTGAAGGCTGCATGTAAACGAAGTAGGGGTTGTTATATTCAGACTGTTTGTTTATTTGTAAGATTTTTAATGTTAACCTATTTTATCACACGAGGGCCTATCACCAACGCCAGGGGGCAGACCATCCACCGGGAAATTTTGCCTACAGGGGGAATCCAACCCCCCCCCCCCCCACGAGGGATCTTTATCGCTGGGCCGAGAGGCCAGTGGCGCGACAGTTGTTCTATTCAACAGGCTAAAATTCTTATTTCTTGGTTTTGTGGAAAACACACAAGTAGATGCAGCGAAGTTCTCCATTCATGTAGCCCTTACAAATGTATTGGGAAATATTACGAAACTCAGATAGACCAGATCACTAATCCAGCTTGGCCCCAAGCTTTAAGTTAATGTGTGTATGTAAATGTGGTAATTCCTCTCAAATGAAGTCCACTAAATCATGGGACAAAAAACATTTGGTGAAAAATTGGCATCCTTTGATATTTTAATTTTCCAGTTTGAGATTTTGAAGATTCCCTCAAATACAGGGTCACAACAGGGATATTTGTAAATACTGCCAAATGCAAAATTCATTCAATGCTTGACACACTGGTTATTATTGGCGTGAGACTGGCACAGGCCTCATAGTACTGCCTCGTAGCATTGATCCACTCCACGCAATTCTCTGTGGTGATACTGTCTACAGACTCCTCCAGAGCTCTTATAAGCGCATAGCGATCACTCATTTCTTGGTCCTTTACTGATGTTTGCACCTTCCATGATGCATTCAGCACAGGGTTAAGAAACGCACTGTAATTGGGAATATACACCACGGTATGCTTTTTGAACCTGAGATACTCGCGAATGACATCATCGTGGTTAAATTTGACATCGTCCAAGATAATCGTCAGCCCTGCTGGCAATTCACTACACAGCTCCTGTATGAAACCGAGGAACTCGGACAGACCGAAGGCGCGCAACTGGAACTTGGAGTGGTGCACTCCGTGAATGGACATGGCCATGCAGAAGGAGATGCTGCCACCTCTGGAGGAAGCGTAGCGGGAAGTGACTCTTTCACCGATGTAGGCTCGTTTCGACCTGTTGAGAAGATTCAATCGAAAGCCAGCAATGTCAATATAAATGTGCATCTCAGAGTTGGGTTGCTTACTGCCATGAGGATAGAGAGCTGAGACATAAGCACGACGACTTTCTAGAGTATCCACATCATTGTGGATGCCGGGAGCTTTGTCAATGTACTTGCGCAGACACTGATTTCGGTTCAGTATCTTGTAGAGTGTCGTTTTGGATACATAAGACACCCCGGGGAACAGTTCTGGATTTTCGGCAATATAGTTTTCAATCTTGCGCACTGTTGCATCTTCCCTTACTCTCATGAACTCCACCAATAGAGCTTCCTGCTCTGGAGTGAACATGGTCTTGCGGCCATTGCTACGGATCTTTTCGGTCCGATTTTCTAACCGAAACGTTCGTACAACACTGGCAATCGTTCCCCTACAAACGTTCAAGTCTCTTCCAGTTCTCGAAAAGGAGTAACCCTTTCCAATGACGAAGTCGATAATCTTCTTGCGTAGGTCATTAGACAGCTTTTTCGTTTTTCTGGGCCCCTTTCTCCGCCTTCTCTTTGGTACTTCACATTCAGTAGGTATCTCGTCAATTATACCATGCAATTCAACTCCTTCTATGTTTTGAACTTCTTCGGTCAAAACACTAGAAAAAAATAAAATGCAAATTAATCGAAACCCTCAAAGACAACAGTAGCCTAAGCGTAATCCTTGGTGTAATCCATGAACCCAATTTATCCACAGGTTACCTACTCATACATGTGTATGCCACCAAGTGGGCAGTATCAAAAGGAACGCAAAAATTTTTTATTTCAATTCACTTTTATTCTGCAGCATTGAGCTTTTTACTGTTAGTTACTACATCCTTTAGGCACAAAACTATTTTTTTAAAATAATTTCCATCAATTTGGACGGCATCATGTCATCTTGATGCAAACGCATGTTTGCCCGCATGGAGGAATCTGGGTAGGCGCATCTGCACAACAAAATATTGATGTTGCAGAACGTTGTGCATCCATTGTCATTTACTAGTTGGAATTAATATTGATCCCTTGCAGCATGACGTCCACAAGCAGGAGTCCTGAATACCAAAAAATCGTTGCCATAACCACTTTTTAGTGGTGTAGGCGTGTCTGTTCAGATTTTTACCATGCGGGCACACAAGATCTTGCAACAAAATGGAGAGAGAGAGAGAGGTCATTCAAACTCATTGGAGTTATTTTTGAAAGCTAGTTGAGTTCCTAAAGGATGTGCAATAACAACCATCAGTAAAATCTAAATGCAGTACATGTAGAATAAAAAGCAAATTTAAAAAAAAATGTTTTGAGTTAATTTCGGTATGACCGTCGTAATTCTCAAGTTGCATTACATCCCAGTGATATGACACCGTCATTGCCATATTATTTTCCTGTCATGCTGCATGCATCATCTAAATAACCAAACCTACTGCATGATGGACCCAACTATATGAACTCTTTGAAGAAAACTAAACATGTCAGAACAATATTCGACTCATTACATTGGCAGGAAGTTAATGATTTTGTGAATTTTTTTGCTGTCTATTAAGACAGCTTTTAGTTCAAAATGTTGTTTATCATGCAAGAAAAACTGTGGAAATTGGCCATTTACCAGTCAGAGCAATTTATACGACCATGTACATTATAATTAATACTATTTTCGATGTAAATTTGATAGGCTAACCAAGTGTGCAGTCTGGTAAATTTCTAAGGGACCCATGCGCTAAAAAGCAAAAACAATAATTATATCAGAAGTATTTAAACATTGGTGTGCCAACTTGGGGCATATGTGGGCCGTCTTGTACAACGCTGCCAGCTGCTGTTTGAGAAACACAGCTCTAGGTTGTTAAATCTACCTTAATTTTGATTTTGCAAGCATAAGGTCAACGTCTTTCAGCATAAAACTCTACCAAATGACAGTTTTGCTGATGGTGAAACATTTAGTAATTTTGATCAATACAAGTTGGTAAATTAGCTAATTAGCATTTTTTTGAACAATTTCATTTACATTATTAATTAATGCCGTTCCAGCATCTGATTTTGCATCAGTTATATGTTTCTGGTGAACCCCTGTGTTTACAGTATAGTGGCAACAGGCCATTTTAATTAGGCCTACTTTTATCCCAAAAATGTATGTTTCTTAGCCCTAATGATTTTCTATGTAGGGCCTACGCCTACTTGGCTTACATTTAGCTAGTTTTTTTTTGGAGTTGTTTTCTAGTAGTTTAGTTTTCTGTCTTGCTTCTTGGGAGTGTGTGGTCCGTCACTTGGTGTTTTTTTACTTCTTGTTTAGATTTTGTTTTGAACTTCTACCCCAGGCCACATGAGCCATTTTCCCCAGACTAAATGAGATTGGAAGAGCAATTTGGTTTACTTTTGTTTCATCTTTTCAGTAAAATTTATTTTAATTACGGGAGCCTCAAAGTCCATGCAGTCCTTATGCAAGGACATGTAATTCGGGGACTGCATATTTATGCGTGTTATCCCTTTCAATGTTCAATAATAGTTAATTATCTTTATTTTATTAATTTTGAAAGCACTAACGGATCTTGACCCAAGCTTTGGGAAACACCGTTTTCGATAATAAATTGGGATAAACTAAAGCGTAACACAATAATTATTACATTAATGGGGATATATTAGGCCTAATATTAAAAAAGGTTTCATAAATGTTTTAAAGGTTGAGAAGGCCCACAATGCTTGTGTCTAGGTAACATTGAGAACGATCAATGCAGAAGTGTTCTCACAATAAGAAAACAAATTACACCATTATTTGATAAGATGAATGCGATTGCTAAGCACTGGCTAATGGAAACTTGACAGCATGAAGCAGTATTATGGAATGCAAAGGATTACACTTCCAATGTTCAATTCAGCATATTTTACCTTTCTAAATGATTTTCATCAGCACAGATTACAATTATGTCTTCGCTTGTATATGCAACTGGCAATTCACCATCAGTCTCGATAACAAATTCTTTCTTTTCTACCATCTCCTCCTGCAGAATCCCAGGGATGCATCTTATGCATTCGTCAACCACAACTTGAAGAGAATCCTTGTAAACCATCAATGGCTCCGATTTCACCGTAACCTCGACTGGCTCTGGATTCTCACCAGGGTCAAGGTATGCTTCAGGGTTATCGACCTGCATGTCATCATGTTCAGCCATGTTAGCATTAACGTCCATGTCAAACGGATCAGAAACAACGATGGTCATTGTTGGTGGCTCACTCGAATCCATCTGAAATCAGTAAAAACTCCCACTTGAAACGACACACATTTAAGTGATGCTATATTGGCATTGATTCAAGAAAAAGTTATTAACTGGGTGATATTATTTTATTCAAAGTATAATCTCAACATCACAGTTATGACACTTCATTCATGAGTAGTCATTTGAGCAAAGTGAAATTCGAAAATCACATTCGAAGATCTTGGCCTAGAAATGTTCTAGATTCAAAATCGCAACCCCAAAACTATAGCCTGGTAGTATCCAACCAGTTCTATCTTGTATCCACCTGGACATTTAGATCAGTTCGTTCAAATATTTTGTAGTTTATTCTAAACTAAGACTAAATTCGACTTTGGAATGTAAAGGAATATTCCATTACAGTACATGGGTTGCAATTCTCGAATGGTCAAGGTTGGGTCGAACTAATGTAATTAGACATATGAATTTTACCTGAGAACATTGACTAAGCTTTCCAACGAGATGTCAATTGCTAATCAACAAAAAAAAAGGAAAACGGTTTCGTTTTCAATCAGACAGCACAACAAATAAAAATAACTGCTTGCAACTGAACCCTCCATTATAATGCCGCCATCTTGATTTGTAAAGGGAACTTGACTACCTTTCGGTAAATCAGTCTTTCACGTTTCTTGCCCTTCGCGATCGTTCGGATATCAGCAATTGCGGTCAGATTATGCTCGACGACTAAAGTATACGGAAAACCTACGGAAGACCACAGTAACAAACGTGCGCCTTAACTCAGGGATAACGAGAGGTACAGAAAGGAAATGCGTACTGCCGTCTAGCGGCGATCATACCATCCTTCTGTATTAAGACATTTGGTGGGAAAATTAAATTTATACATGTGGAAACTGTCTATAATACGAGTTTTTGCCACAAATAAAAATCGTTTTGTGATGTTTTTTTGCCTGTTTTTTTTTAAACAATCGCCTATGTCAATTTATTAAGCAACTTAATAAAATGACATAGGCGAAAGTTTAAAAAAACTGACAGAAAAATGCAAGTTTGTGGCATTTTCATTACAAATTCTCAGAAACAGGTAATAAGTATATTAATATTGTTTTATCGTATATTCGTTTAAATTTCTTGCACTTTACCAGCATTTCCAGACATTTTTTTAGAAAATTTTCAGACAAACAATTTTTAAGGAGTTGATATTTCTTATTTCCGGAAGCGCCAAGTCGTGTGTTTATTCAACCATAGTTTAAAACTTGGGAATCATCATTTCGTTTGAATGCTGTATTGATGTTCTTTTCAAAAATGTAGTGTATTGATGCAATTTACCCTAATTTTGTCGTTTTACCTTTTGTGTAAACCTTTTACACTACCCTTTGATGGCTAAAACACATTTGCAATTGTCTGTGGCTCGATTTTTTGTTGTGTAGCCAGGTTCCTTCAAGTACTTATATGGTTCGTATTGTTTCTTAACACGACATCTACAAAGAATTTTATTGTAGTTCTAATTATTTTAAAATTAATTTCACACTTCTTTCAGTTGATACACTTCTTTAATTGTTGCGCTGTTTATCTTACATAAATTTTCATGTAACAATAAATCGTAGAATTCGCGTTAAAGTACATGCAATTTTGGACCATAGAATAATTTTTTTTATTTATATATATATATATGAAATTTACGTTGAACGTGCTGCCTTCCGTTTTTAGTGAATTCAACTACAAAAGAATTATTGGTCTCTTATGATTCCCATTAAAAGTGGTTTTACAAATAGGGGTTATTAGCAAGAATTTATTTTATGCGGCTGTTTTTTTTCCTAAATTTCTTTAAAATTATTTTAATTTCGTAATTGGGGATTTTCAATTTCGAGGAGAGTTTATCCGGAATCGTGCCTTAAATATTGATTGGTTATTTATCACGATAATTATCCCGGTTTTTCTCTTTGCTCAACAATTCTCATACATTTTTCCTTTTTTCCAAGGGCATATGGAATCAAGTAAGAAATGTTTCTAATCTTATTTAAGAAGTTTGGAAGTTTGAAATGGTCAATGTTAACTTTTTCTTGACAAGTAAGGTAAGTTCGGATTTCCTTGGGAATTCGTTATTTTATATATGTATATATATATACATGTATATTTGTTTACTATTATTTTCATATATAATAACATATTAATATTAATATTAATAACAGTTACATAACAGTATGGACGGTACCTGATCACGAAGATCATATCCCCTAATACATACAAGGTGTTCGACGAACACGGGGAACTTACCTTGGGCAGATTCAACTCAGAAGACATCTTTCCATTTGTGCACAATTCCCAGGACCACGAAGACAGGTAAACCCAAACACTGCTGCTGAAAAAGAAAAAGCATGGGCGCCCCAAGAAGGCCCCCACCAAAAAATAAAACATTGTCCTTTGACAAAAAAGAAGAATTGACTTTACCTGTCCAGATGCCCAAGAAATCTTCCCTGCTGGATCCAACCTGCGAGGAATTCATCCCTGCAGCCATGAGAGAAAATTCATCGTCGAATGGAGTTACCAGTTAAACGAGGTATTCCCGTCTTGACAACTATGAATCCCATGACTGATGAGTCAGGGAACGGAAATGAAAAATCTAGTTATCGTACCTTGGAAGCAGTCATCCCTGGCACTAACCTCACAGCTGAGTTTCCCCACATGGATCCCAGGAACGAAAAACTGAAAAGAAATGAAAAACGAGAAACAGAGACAAGTCCTTAACAGAGCAAAAGGAACCGGGAATCTCCCAGAGATGAGTAAGTACTCCTAGGAATAGGACATACTCGCGACCATGGAAGAGTTGAAGTACAACTCAACAAGGCATCCAGGTCACGATAGGTGCACTTCAGGGCTCGCTGCCCTGAAGTCACCAAAACTCCGATTTGAAGAAACGAGAATGATTCAAAAAGCGAGGTGGGAATAGACGATGCAGCATGTGAAAAAAATGGGTCATGACCATATGTCGTCGGACCACTATAATACTCGTACAGCCGTAAATGTATTAAAAAACAAACACCATCCCATAGGAAAGGGACAATGCCCATACAAAAAATTGTTCACAGAATTCTGCAGGACATATGCATAAAAAAGGTTGCAGAATTACTGTGACTTTTTCTGCAATATAGATTATGCTAGTGTTCTGCAGAACGATATCTGTAGAACTCTTTGACCACACCCTGTACTGCAGAAAGAAGTCTTCAGAATCACTGTGACTTTTTCAGATTGTTCGTTTACGCTGTCTATCTGCAAAATGTTCTCTGCAGAAAGAATTCTGCAGAATTAGGGACTTTTTTTGTATAAATTGCAAAACTAATTAATAGTCTCTCACGTCACATGCGACACTAAAGAGATCCTCCAAGCGTCACAACTCCTATACCACCTTGTAATGCATCAACCAATAGTAAATTGCAACACAGAAATATTTCTTTTCAAATTAAAGACTTACTTCGGTGGGTTTCGATCCTAGGTTTTCCAACTTGGTAGGCAGACACCATAACCACTCGCCTATCTGGTACTAGTGGACATAGGAGCGTTAAATTTTGACGCGATTCCTAGCTTGCATAGACTCCCATGTTAATGAAATTTCAAAGCCATTTGAGTGTCTTATAGTCATCCGATTTAAAGTAATGTATGAATGTACCATGTACGTGTAGGTGAGACAAGGTACCAAACTTTGAAAAATTGAGTACAACTGTCTGAGGTCTTCAGAAATTTTGCCAGACTTCAAGGACTTCAGTCTGACTTTAGATTTCACTAGCAATTAACTTACTTCACTGCTACTTCAATCATGACTTCAAGGGCTCCATAACTTAAATTGAGGAAGTGCCTTGTTCTAAATGTACTTCTTTAGCAGGCTGCGAAGTTAGAAAGTCCTGGAAGTCCCATTCAATTAAGCCCCCATTCAGTCCATTGAAAGTCCCAATTACTGTGGTCTCTGAATGATACCTATGAAGTCAGACTGGTCTCATTGATGCCCCAATGCAGTCACTGAAGTCTGAACGAGACTGTAGTCGCTCAGACTTACAGTAACTTTACAGACTTTACTCCAGACATCAATTTTCTTCTATGAGACTTGTGCGACTTCGTCTGGACTTGCGCGACTTCGGCTGGACTTGCACGACTTCGGCTGGACTTGCGCGACTTTGGCAGGACTTGCGCGACTTTGGCAGGACTTGCGCGACTTTGGCAGGACTTGCGCGACTTTGGCAGGACTTGTGCGACTTTGGCAGGACTTGCGCGACTTCGGCAGGACTTGTACGGCTTTGGCATGACTTGCGAGACTTGAACGACCTTGGCTTCTGGATTTTTACGGAGACTGCGACTTCTGGATTTTGACGGAGACTGCGACTTCTGTATTTTGACGAAGACTGCGACTTCTGGTCTTTTATGGCGTCCATTATTCTTTGATTTATTTTTAAGTTTATCGTTTCTTAGTTATTTATTTTAGTTAGTATGATGGGTTTAATTCATAAGGGTATATATTTTATAGT
Source organism: Kryphioiulus occultus (assembly GCA_034687865.1). Classification (NCBI taxonomy): domain Eukaryota; kingdom Metazoa; phylum Arthropoda; class Diplopoda; order Julida; family Julidae; genus Kryphioiulus; species Kryphioiulus occultus. The sequence goes on from JAQGAF010004627.1 coordinate 10,593, forward strand.
TACATTATTTCTTCAGGATATATTTTATAGTTACATATTTATTTATTTTTACCAAATTCTCACTAATTGTTATTCAAACCTTTGATTTCGTCCAGTTTTGTCTATAACTTTTATTTTGTTTCATTTATGTTTCATGTAAGTTTCATTTAAATTTCGTTTAAGTTTTGTTTGTTTTGTTTAAGTGGAATTATTCATATTTGCTGTATTTAACAAGATGGAACCTTTTTACCATGACAGTTTGGTATAATGTTTACTAGTAGCATTAATTGCGACTAGGTTCTTTTATTCAATTCTATGTTAAAATTCTTTACGCGATAGGATTTTTAATCCACATCTTGCCTTTGGCAAGGTAAATATAGCGGTAGTCTTCTTTATTTATAAGTTTTTTAATAAGACCGTGCTCTTAAATATAATTCTTCCGGATTTATAGATATGTATATTCTTTATTTAATTTCTTTTTCCACCATATATCTCTTCTTGATCGGATAATATTTATTTGATATACTAAAGTTACTTATTTGTGGTTTTTCTTTCTGATTGCGTTTTTATTTATGTTTTTCTCTTGCACTGCATTCCTTATTTATATCAGCATATTTGTTTAGTAAGCGTTTTAGTAAATGAGAGGCATAATTCATTGGGTTAATATTTTTACTAGTAGATTGGTAATTTTTTTATTCTCGCGTATGACTTTCAATTAGCTGTAAGCATGCAATCAATTTGATATTAATACTTTATTAGTTTCGACAGGATTTTTGGAACTTTCTTTTTAGTTTCGACAGGATTTTTGGAACTTTCTTTTTAGTTTAGACAGGATTTTTAACTAATCCTGTATTGTCTGTCTCAAGTTTAATTTAGTTCATATTAATTTAACTCTTGCTCAAAATCAGTAACAGCGCAGGTATCATCATCAGCATCATCAACGTCGTCATCAGTAACAATGGCGGTATCATCAACTTCGTCTTCAACGACAGCACCTACAGCATAGTCACTATAGTCAACAGTTACATTGACAGTATTGTTGTAAAGATCTGTAACATCAGCATGTGCATTGATGGTAGCAGGGAGGAACATTCACAGATCCAACATCATGAACATTGTTAGTATCAGTGCCTCATCCACGGTAAGGTCAATGAGTATAAATGCTTTTTGACCGTAACACACTCTGAATAGTCCATCAGAACAGTGCTCTCACTGTCATCAGTGAGTGCATCAACATCATCATCAGCAGTACGAAAAGTAGTATCCACATTTCTGTAAGAAGACTACCGCTTCATAATCTTTAGCAGGAACATGAAAACATTGAAGATATGAGCTAAAAATAATTTTAAAAACAATGTGATTAATGTCAGCTACCATGTGTCAAATTTAGCCTTTTGTCAATGAATTTCGGAAATTTGGAAGAATATGCCTTGACATTTTTTGATATTCACAGCAAATGGAACATAATTTTAGACATTTTCTTCCAAAGCAGTGGGGATGTGGTCGCCTCCTCGAAGAGTCCGATGAGTTTCTTGTGCGGCTTAATAGGTAATGCACGTGTATTAGACATGCCTGCTTCCGCTTCCAGTTGTGCGATGAGGTTCGGGCCCAGCTTAGGTAGGCATGATTTGGCCATGGAGGGGTCGTCCCTGTTGATTCCCCGTCTCCCGTGGTCCCTGGAAGTGGAAGTAGTTCCTGGTTCAGTCGTGGTGGGGTCTTCCGTGTTGCTTCCTCGGTTGCTGGTACGGTCTTCCTCAGGGGTGGGGGGTCAGGCAGTTTAGCAACTTTGGAGCGAATCGATTTGGGCCTTGCCATCTCTTTGTTGTTAGTGGAGCTTATCTTCCAAATTTTGGATGCGTAGATCTTTCTCTGTGATATCTAGCTCACTGCTTTTTCTTGGCTTGCACAATCTTGAAGAGTCAGGAAAGTTTGAATGACATGGAAAAGTCAGGGAAGTTGGATTGACCAGGAAAAGTCAGAGGAGTTGTCTGACCTGGGAAAATCAGGAAAGATGGAATGACCAGGAAAAGTCAGGCAAGTCGGAACAACTGGAAAAGTTAGGGATGTTGGAACCTGGAAAAGCCAGGGAAGTTGGAACGACCAGTAAAAGTCAGGGAAGTTGGAAGACCTGGAAAAGTTTAGGATGTCGGAGGGAAAATTTGGGCAGGCGATGTTCCCTATGTGGTGGCTCTTTTGGATGAGTTTAAACCGAGGTGCCGTGCTGATCCCCCTTGCTCTCCACACGTTAAAGATCCCTCAGGCTGATGTATTCCTCCCTGTGGCTAAATTTCCAAGTGGACAGTCTGCTCCCTGGCATTGGTGATGGGGTCAATAGGCCAATGTTCAAAACTCCACAAACAAACAAACAGGATGGAACTTGAATGCCAATTGTAAGCCAAACCACAATGTCCTAAATTTGTGTCTGGCATCACTACTGCAGTGCCCTGTTTGCAAAAATAGGGCAATGTTTAAAACCCACAAATAAGCAAGCTACTGCAGTGTTGTATGACTGGATGGATTATTCCAGATCCTTTGGAATGCATTCCCAGCAAACTGCAACCACGTTTTGATGATGCCTTCGACTTGAGAATCATTGGTATGCTGATGTTCTGAACATTGGTGCAGTGTGCCTATAATTAATATAAAGCTTTTGCTATATAATTCAGGAAAATTAAAGAATTTAACATGCTGATTGCTACAATCATGATACATGTATACATGTATTTGTACCATTCACAAACCTTACCTGAACTAAGTTGACAGACATTCCGTAAGTGTTTAAAAGGTTGTTTGTGTCCCTTTTCTACCAGATGAACTGCATTGCAAGGGAATTCTGCATCAACCTTGACAGTATTTGTCTGTTGTATTCATCGGAGTTTTGGCCTCTACTGGTCCTAAACTAACGACACTATTAGAGGAAAAATTATTATCAGTGAACTTTAAAAAGTTAAGCATTCTTAAATCTTTCCAAATTTCCTAGCAAATTGAAAGATAAATTTCTGCCTTACTATTTTTTAGGAAATCCTCCTGTTATCAAAACAGTAACCATCTGGAAATACAGTGGAGGTTACCAGTAGTATAGGAGAAGTCATTTCTGGATGAAAAATCTTAAAACTCGAAATCTTGAAACTTAAAACTCTGAATTATGAAACTGGGAAACTTATTAACTAAAACAATTTTTGAAATTTTATGCTGGAAAGGGAATGTTAAATAATGAAATGAGATTTAGCAAAAAAAAAAACCTATTTATTAATGCGAAACATTCAACGTTGCTGGATGATACAATGGTAGAAACATATGTGACATTTCTTTAATAAAGTTTCGCACAAAGCG
>JAQGAF010004628.1:0-13901 GCA_034687865.1 Kryphioiulus occultus
ACTAGGCAAATTTCAAGGAGGAAGAAATTCTCTAAATAACACACTTTCCCCAATTCAAATCGGACAATTGGTTGATGGAAAAAACAAAGCTTTGGTCAATACATGCAGGTGGCCCCAAATTTTTTGCTCGTAAGTGTAATATCATCATCAGTTGGCAACCAGTTGTTGGGGATTGAGATATAAGAAGGGAATGACATATTGACCACTTGACCACTCCGTAGGAAGAGCGCCAAGAGATGCTGAAGTGCTCGGTGCTGTCCAAACCGATGTTGGCGTCCGACTCGCTGACCGCCATCAATTGGCGCCCCCTGGCGGAGCGGACGGAAGGATTCGTGGCGCAAGATTTGGACATGGTAGTGGACAGAGCTGCCCACGTGGCCGTCGCGGACAACCCAGGTGCGTCCAATGGACAAAAATGATTTTTTTAGATGCTATTGCGTTGGCAGATTTGGACAGAAAAGGTTTTGGACAATGACATGTCCACAAGAATTGGACAGAAAAGTTGTTGGCAGAATTGGGCAGCTAGGGTTTTCAGAATGGGCTTTTTGAGCAAAAACTAAGGTCCCAATGTTATTCAATACGTCTAACTTTAGTTTTGTGTCCAAAGGTCAATCGACAGGGTCCGATTTGCTGCTGACCGACGCCCATTTCGAAAAGGCCCTTCAGGGTTTCGAACCTGCTTCGCTGAGGGGCTTGGACCTTCACCCGTCCGCAGGGGTCAAAGGTTGGGACGACGTTGGGGGCCTCGACGACGTCAAACAGGCCCTTGTGGAAACGTTGCAGTGGCCCACGAAGGTAAAAAACGTGATCCGAACTCTGACCCGACCTCTGACATGACATACGTCGTGACCTGACTTATAACCTAACCTGTGACCTGACCTCTGAAGTGACATACCCTTGACCTGACCTCTGACGTGTCATACATCGTGACCTGACTTATAATCTAACCCAATCTGTTACCTGACATACATTGTGACATTCCTCTTGACTTGACATACATCGTGACATTCATCTTGACCTGACCTCTGACGTGTCATACATCGTGACCTGACTTATAACCTAACCCAACCTGTACCTGACATACATTGTGACATTCATCTTGACCTGACCTCTGACGTGACATACTTCGTGACCTAACTTATAACCTAACCTAACCTGTGACCTGACATACATTGTGACATTCATCTTGACTGACCTCTGACGTGACATACTTCGTGACCTGACCTCTGACGTGTCATACATCGTGACCCGACTTATAACCTAACCCAACCTGTGACCTTCCCTCTGAAGTGACATACCCGTGACCTGACCACGACGTGTCATACATCGTGACCTGACTTATAACCTAACCCAACCTGTGACCTGACATACATTGTGACATTCATCTTGACCTGACCTCTGACGAGACATACAAAGTAACCTGACCACTGACCTGACATAACAACACCCATCTAGTCACTTCATGATTCGTAATCTTAGTTTTTTTTGTATTTTTTTTCTACCCATGCAAGTATCCTGTCCTGTTCTCCAAATGCCCTTTGCCCATGCGCTCTGGCATCCTGCTGTATGGACCTCCAGGAACCGGAAAGACCCTCTTGGCCGGGGTCGTGGCCAAGGAGTGCGGCATGCGCTTCATCAGCATCAAGGTGCATGAAGTTGACCCTCAAATTGCACATTTACTGAATTTTTTTTATAAAAAAACTATTTTTCACTTAACAAAACAAAACGCCATTATCAAGATCAATTGTTTTCTTTCAGGGTCCAGAACTATTGTCCAAGTACATAGGGGCGAGTGAACAGGCCGTCAGAGACCTCTTCGAAAAGTGAGTATTCAAAAAAAACAACAAAAGAACCGGCGATTGATTCCGTAGGTGGACAGGGGTCAAGCTGACGTGCAAGTTGTTTTTTTTTTTTTTTTTTTTTTTAACGAAGCGTTTAATTCCCCAAGTTTGTCAATCGTAATCTCCCATCTTTCTCGCCCTGTCGAATTAAACAGGATTTTAAGGAAACAAATCGGACAGTGGTCAGTGGGGTCATCCCCATTTGCATACTGGGAGAAGTTTGCATTCTTGTTGCATTTAGCGAAAATGTTGGACACAAAGCATTTTAACTGGTCATTAACTTGGTAAAATCAGGGGGACGTTCAAGTGTTACGTGGTTATCTTAGAAGAGGGTTGACCAATGATGACCAGCGTGACAGTGCCAGGGAATTTAAGAGGAGGGGTCAACGAAATTGACATAATGATGAATTGATTTTTGATAACATTTTCACTGAAGTGATGGGTGAGGTTTTTTCAAGAAAAAATGAGATGAAATACATAATTTTTGATAGTTTTCTCCATGTTGCGAGCAATGTTTTTTCAAGATTTTGGTTTAAAATCCATTATTTTCGAATTGATTTTGATAAATTTTAGTCAAATTAATCTGGGTTGAAATCCATCATTTTTTAATTAATTTTCATAACATTTTTTCGTCAAATGTAAGAAGTTAGGTTAAAATTCAGCATTATTGAATTAATTTTGATAACATTTTCGCGAAATGTAACAATTTGGGTTAAAATCCATAATTTTTAAATAATTTTGATAACATTTTCGCCAAATGTAAAACTTTGGGTTAAATTTCATGATTTTTGAATTAATTTTGATAACATTTTCGCCAAATGTAAGTTGGTTTAAAATTCAGAATCATTATTTAATTAATTTTGATAAAATCTTGGCCAAATGTAAGAAGTTGGGTTAAAATTCAGCAATATGGAATTAATTTTGATAACATTTTTCGCCAAATGTAATAATTTGGGTTAAAATTCATCATTTTTGAAATAATTTTGATAAAATCTTGGCTAAATGTAATAATTTGGGTTAAACTACATGTACATCACTTTCGAATTAATTCGAATGTTTTGGTGGTCAATGATGATATTGGGATGCAATATTACATGTACGTGAAAGTCCGCGCACGTGGCTGACCCCTCCAAGTTCAAAGTTCACTATGGGTTCCTCCATTAAATCGGTCTATTATTCTGTTTGTTTTTTTTTCGACTGGACGTTGAGTCAAGTAAATCGACCTTTTCACATTCCTGACGCCTTGGTCATTTTCCTAAATTGACGAGAAAAAAAAAAAAAAAACCCAAAACAATCCCATCTCGTTTTTCACACCCCAACCAACTCTTTGGTCCACAAACAAAAAGCGAAACAAAACGAGAACAGGTGGCGGTTTCGGTCGCACAAAGGACCGGTCAAATTAATGAGCTTTTGGGGGGATTGAAAAAGCCGAAAACGAGAGATTAATGACGGACCTAGCACGTGTATTTGTCATGGCCTTTTATCAACGGTCAGCGTTGCATTCTTTGCCACAACTCACAACCCCCCTTTTTTTAAATATATAAATTAGAGGTTAGGGTAATCAACTTTTTTTTTTTTTTTTGGTTTTTTTGTCGACCTTGGACCACTGGACACCCTCCCAACCAACACCCTCACTTTCGTCTATGTTAGGCTGGACAGTGGTCAACAGCATGATTTTCGACCTACCCCACCCCAGCATTGACCGAAAACAATGAGGATTTGAGAGAAATTTCCATCGAAATTGAATCGAAATATGGATTTTTGCTACACAAAAACACATTTTCAAAAAAAAAAAAAATGTTGTGCCATCCTGGGTGACAAATGATTGAGTTTAACCCTCATTTTTAATAAAAAAAACAATGGCCCAGCATTTAATCACGCAATAACAACGTTAAATATATGAAATATATTTATTTAAATATGAAATTTTGTCGAAACTGAATGACAAATTTAAAAATAATGAATAAGAAAATTAAGAATTTTAGTTATGCAAAAGTATATTTTCGAAAGAAACAAACTTTTGTGCAAAACTGGATGACTAATAATGGATTTTAACCCATTTGTTTTAAATGATTATTAAAATTAATTTTTAAATTGCGAATCAATGAAAAGACAAAAATTCCTTGATGTAAATTTCATGACTTTTCCGTAACTTCCATGACCGGTAGGCACCCTGTTGTTGATGACTTTTAACCCACATTTTTACTTTATGAATCAACCAAAGGCAAAAATTCCATCACACTGTTGTAAATTTCATGACTTTTCCATGATTCTGGCGTAAATTTTACGACTTTTCCATGACATGAATCTCTTTTCACGACTTTTCACGTCTTCTATGACTTCCATGACCCGGTAGACACCCTGTACAAGCATAATGAAAAAGCATTGAAAATCCATTATTTCTCACCCACGGAGGAGGGGTCAAGGGTCACGCGTCGTAAGCATTGCCCCCCCAAAAAACGCCAATCACCCAGCAATGTTAAATGGCCGCAATTGGTCGCCGATGGCGCCACCGTCGCAGTCAGATGGCGTGACAGTCGAAACAAACAAAAGTGACCCATCACCCTTTGTTGAGGCCATTATGCCTGCCTGACCACTGACTTAATCAATGATGCGTTTATGAACAAAACGAAACATGACAATAGGGTGGTGTGAAATTAAGAACTCAAATAACGGCTAATATAATTATGGACTGACAAGTGTTTTTTTTTCCTACAATTTTTTTTGTTCAATTTTTTTGGGAGGTTATGACAGGCGAACAATAGGACGGCGGCCATCTTGTTGACCCCACGTGTCAGCGTTAATGGGATGGGTGTAAGGCCACCCAATTATGGCTTCTCATCATCAAGCTTTTAATTTTTTTTTTTTTGCATCATTTTTATGTTTTGGTGATGTAGCCATTTTGAATAGAGAGTCGAAAATTGGCCATAATTTGCCAAAAAAATAAAAGCTTTTTGTTGACCTTGTGCATGCTGATAATGGAGTCGTTAAACACCTGACTGTTTAAGGACTCGATATGGTTTTTTGCCATCCAGTTTCGTACAAAATTCAAAGTAGTTTTTGAAAATGCGCTTTTGTGTGCTGTGACTAAAATTCGCAATATTTTTATTTAAATTTAGCAAAAATTTCAACTTTTTTTATCAATGGTGGGTCAACCGAATACTGAGTCCATCGTCGTCAAGATTTTGCACCAAATTTCGTTGTTTTTTTCTCTAAAAGTGTTCTTTGAGTCACTAAAATCTAATTTTTTTTATTTAACTTAAAATTTAGGCCATTTTTATACTGAGCCATTTTTAAAAAAAAAAATTGGGTTAAAATCCATCGTCGTCCACTTTTGTAAAAAATGTCGATTTTTTTTTCTCTGAAAACGTGCTTTTGTGCGACTAAATTCCGTAATTTTTTACTTAATTTAAACTTTAAAAATTGAAATTTCTCTAAATACCGAAGCAGCTCCAAGAGCTGTGTAATGTATTATTAATTTAGGAATTTTCAGAAAAAAAAAATATCACAAATGATGAATATGAATTTCACAAAAATATTTACGCATGTTTTAGCAATACATGTACATGTTTTGTAACCTCAATAATTTTATTTTGTGTTTTTTAGGGCGTCCAATGCTCGACCATGCATCATATTTTTCGACGAGTTCGACTCCCTCGCACCCAGGTAACTTAAGTTCAAAACTTTACGTGAAAATTTCAGAAAAGTACAAGGGGTCATGCACCCGCTAGGTGGCGCCACTTAAGAAAAGATAAGCGATTTTTTGGGGGCTGAATTTACTCGATCCAATGAAGACGACGATTTTTTTAACCCACCAAAATCAAAATTTGCATCGCTTTCGATTAAGTCCCCCACCATACCCACCCCCACCCCCACCCCCGCATATTTTATTTTTCCCGATAATAATAATAATAATTCTCTATCTAATTCGAGCCTCTAATCTTCGTTGTCAATGCAAATTCACTCTCGCCTATCTGCGAGGCAGTCTTCTTCTTCTTGGTAGAAAATAATTATTACTACGATGATAATAATAAATGAATTCAAAAAAAATTTAATGGTGAAAGGGTGGGTGTAAAGTAGCCCCCTTCCTCCCCCACCACCAAAAAAAAATTATAATAAAAAACCCGTTTAAAACGGCATATTATTATTGATGAAAATATGAAAGTATTCATTATAGGCAAGCAGGAGGCAGGCAGGGCCCAACCCCGAAGGAAGAGGCCCTTTGCGAGCTAGCAAGACGAATTCATCATTATCGCTAATGCGGGAGTCTTAAGGGGGTGACGATAGGGCGTCTAATATGCACCAGGGGGCCCACCAGTGCATTGTTGAAGAGCCATGGGGGTGGGCAATAATTAAGGCGAAATGTTTGACTAGAAACGAGAAACGCAAATGGGCGAAAAAGATATCCGACAATCTCCATAAATTAGTGGCGAATCAGGAAATTTCCCTCCCACCAGCACCCATCGTGTGTGCATTAAATGGGTTCGCTTCCTCAGATAATAATAAAAGACGACGAAGAAGACGAAGACGGGACCCTTTTTGAATTAAGTCGATGCAGCGACGATGATGACGATGATAATTACAGAAAAGACGAGGTTGGTAGTGAGGAGGGTCTAGGAGAAGACCAGTACAGAGATATGGAGAAAAGTCCGGGGAATCCAAAATGGCGGCCGGGATAGAACGTTCGAACCTGATGGTCAAGCAGCAACCCTTTGGTAGACCAGCAGGAGAAATCATGGTCTTCAAGCCACCGTCCAGTTCGGAGATGTGGCGAAAAGTCCTGGGAATCCAATATATAACGATGTAACGTTCGATCCCATTGGTCAAGCAGTGAGAGAAATTCTGGTCAGCGAGACTCCAGAGGCCTAGAGGGGCCCAGAGATAGCCCGGTCTTCGAGCTAGTTTCCAGTAGGAAGATATGACGAAAAGTCCCAGTAATCCAAAATGGCGGCCGGGATAGAATGTTCGATCCCGTTGGTCAAGCAGTGGGAGAAATCCCGATCGGGACTCCGTAAGGGCCAGATAGCCCCAGAAGGAAGATCTAGACATGTGAAACACCAAAGTGATCACAGTGACCAAAAAAGCTATTGTCCTACACTTAGACCATGAGTGGTCTTCAAGTTGGGGTCTGAGTGCCCTAAAAGACAGTGAGGTGAAGGTGGATCAGAAAATTGCTGAAAATGAGACCTTGATTCAAACTGACATCCGGTCCATGGGCATTCTGAATGGAAAAAACATGGCCTGGGTTAGGGCGATCCCTGGTGGGGTCTAAATATCCGTTCCTCTCCCTGTACTTCTGAAACAGTTTTCTGTGAACATTACCAATTTTGGGAATGTTCAAGCAGCCTTTTTTACCAAATGCAATCGAGTCCTAATTCAGTTTCTTTTGGCCATTTAGGCGCGGACACGACAGCACTGGCGTCACCGACCGAGTGGTTAACCAGCTTCTGACTCAACTGGACGGCGTGGAAGGCCGTGAAGGTGAGTGCGGAGCTAACCGCCAAACCCAAGTCCGCATACAAAGTCCAGAACACCTTCTGAACACTTGTAACACCTTTTGAACACTTAGAACACTTTCTTAGACACATCAAGAACACTTCCTAAACACATCGCAGAAATGCGTCCGACTCGCTCCCAGGTCAGCATCTAATCCACAGACTTTTCTCCTTTTTCGGCCAACAGGAGTGTACGTGTTGGCGGCCACCAGTCGTCCGGATCTAATTGACCCGGCTCTGCTGCGGCCGGGAAGACTGGACAAAAGCCTTTATTGTCCGCTGCCATTGTCGGTAAGTTGCGAAGAAGCCGGTGGCCTGTCGCCTTTTCTCTCCTTTTTCAACCCGCGTGTCCTGTTGATCGATTCGGACCAACGAAGCGCACAATGGTCAACGCTTTGTGTCCAGCGAGAGAAGAGAGAGCCTTTCAGTCAAAAACCTTTTCGGAAACACACTGGTACAATGCAGCACTGTATTACTAGTGTCCGAAATTATCGGGCTGAGGATCGGGGAACGCTGGGGTACGCTGGAGGATGAGAGGATGAGGGGATGACTTCATCGCCTGGAGGTGAACAGGACCAGGGATGGTTGGACTGAACAATGAGGAAAGGAGGAAAAGAGGAGGTTGAAGGTCGTTGGTTGGTTGGTGGTGTGGGTTTAAGGGGTGCAATGCCTAGAGGAGGGGGAGGAGGAAAACAAGGGGGAACCCCTGCTCGATGCAGCCTCGGAAACAAGGTCAGGATGAGGCTGGGGGTTATCAGAGCCCATTAGCCTCCATTTACACTGCAAGGATGATTCCAGAGTTGGCCGGGATGATTCCAGAGTTGCTGGAGAGGCTTTGGGCGGTGCTGCCATCGGATACAGATATCGGGGTCAGGGGTCGGCCACGATAAATTTCGAATTAAGAGCTTGGATGATGTTCTGATGTGAGGATTCTCTCCGCTTGCAGGAGGAGAGGGCGGCCATCCTCAGGGCACTGGGCCGGGCCATGGCGCTGGCCGAAGACGTGAGGTGGAGCGCCGTGGCCGAGGAGTGCCGCCATTTCAGCGGCGCCGACCTCCAGGGGCTGCTCTACAATGCCCAGCTGAGGGCCATACACCGGATGCGGGGAAAGGGCCCGGCATCCCCGAATCTCTTGAAAGGTGAGTGAAAGAGCGAGCATCACAGCGATACCCGATGGTCAATGCCAGAAATGGTAGAAATTGCTAACAATGCCATTTACAAATGCAGTGGCAACTGCATTCAGTGACAGATCGTGACATCACGACAGATGTCAATGCAGTTGTCAGTGCCAACTTTGGTAAACAGCATTGCGGCAAGACTACGATCACTGATCATGAAATCTTGCAGGACCAGAAATGGTAAAAATCCCTTACCGTACTGTGGTAAGACTATGGGCACTGGCCATGACATCGACCATGAAATCTTAATGGCATGATAAACAATGGTGAATTTCTAACCAGACCAGTATTAATTCAGACACCTACCATGATAGCAAAAATGGCAAAAATCCATAATGTCAGTGCTCACAACGGTAAAAATCGCTAACGTTAGTGCCAACAATGGTAAAAATTCCTAACCAGACTGGTATGACTATGGAAAAATGGCCATGACATCTTAATGTCAGAACCAACAGTGGTAAACCCTTAACCAGACCGGTATTAATTCGCACAACTACCATGATATCTTAATATCAGTGCCCACAATGGTAAAAAATCGCTAATAGCAGTGCCAACAATGGTAAAAAATTGCCAATATGGTAAAAATTCCTAACAAAACGGATATGACTATGCTGCCATGACACTAATGTCACGTTAATGTCAGCACCAACAATGGTAAAAAACCATTGCAGAGCATGTACATGTATGAGTATGGCCAACAACCATGAAATCTTAATGTCAGAACCATCAATGGTAAAAATCCCTAACCAGACTGTGCTATGTCTATGGACACTGGCCATGACATCTTCATGTCAGAACCAACAATAGTAGAAATCACTAACGTCCATGGAAACCTTGCCATAACATAGAAATGCCTGTTCCAGCAATGGTAAAAAATGGCCAATATCAGTGCCAATGATGGTAAAAATTCCTAACCAGACTGGTATGACTATGGAAACCGGCCATGACACGTTAATGTCAGTACCAACAATGGTGAAAAATGATTGCAGAACATTTCAGGAGCAACAAGGTCTTAACAAATTTAAGACAAATTTTTACAGAAATTCACTCACCACAATTCTAACTACACCATCAAGTCAATATACTTTAAAAACGAGATAACTTGTTTTCATTTCGTTTTTTTTTCTCCAAAATTGAGAGATTTTTCGCCGAAAAAACAAGTAAGTTTCTCTCTTCCACACAGGAAATTTAAGTAATAGGTAAACAGGCGGTTGAGAGATAGTGGAGGAGTGAGTTTGATAAAACTTTTATCACTCGCTTTCATAAACACCACAATCCAAAAAACTACACAATGGGCTAAAAATGGTGAGAATCTCCATATGAATAAACAAGGTGCTCGACAACAAACAATGACATGGATACATTACAAGGCGCCATTGTTGTCACACCCGACTTTCGTTTTGATATATCGCAAATAAAAACGAAATGGTTTTTTTATTTTCATATTTATTTTTGTTTGTTTTTTGCCGGTTTTGGAGGCCACGAAAGAAAAACAAACCCAAGTCCAAACACAATCTTGATATCAAAATGTGGGGCAAACACAATCTTGAAGTGACCAGGACTTTGTGTCTATAAATACATATTGCACCATGTAAATTAAGTGCGTAGCCATTCGTAAATATTTCAATTACAGGAAAAAAACATCTAGTTTCCCACAACAAAATGGTGTCGACAATTTTAAAGAATGAAAATGGCATTTAAAATTCAATCAACAGTCTGACCTGGCACATTTTAAACAAAATGGCTTCAGAAATCTTCCACACAAACAATGGCGTCAGAAATTTTCCCACAACAAAATGTTATCGAGAATTAGCAATAATAAACTTGTATTTTAAAAATTCCCTTAATAATCTGACCTCGTACATTTTCTACAACAATATGGTGTCAGATATATTTCCCAAAACAATAAGCGTCGAGAATTTTCAATAATAAACTGGCATTTAAAATTCCCATAATAATCTGATCACAGACATTTCCCACAACAATATGGCATCTAGAATTTTCAACAATAAACTGGTATTTAAAATTCCCATAATAATCTGACCTCATAAATTTTTTACAACAATATGACGTTAGATATTTCCCCACAACAATATGGCGTCGAGAATTTTCAATAATAAACTGGCATTTAAAATTCCCCATAATAATCTGACCACATACATTCTCTACAACAATATGGCGTCAGATGTTTCCCCACAACAAAATGTTATCGAGAATTATCAATAATAAATTTGTATTTTAAAAATTGCCTTAAAAATCTGACCTCATACATTTTCTACAACAATATGGTGTCAGACCTATTTCCCAAAACAATATGGCGTCGAGAATTTCCAATATTATAATAAACTGGCATTTAAATTTCCCGTAATAATCTGATCACAGACATTTCCCACAACAATATGGCGTCTAGAATTTTCAATAATAAACTGGTATTTAAAATTCCCATAATAATCTGACCTCAATATGGTGTCAGATGTTTCCCAACAACAATATGGCGTCGAGAGTTTTCATTAATAAACTGGTATTTAAAATTCCCTTAATAAACTGACCTCATACATTTTATACAACAATATGGCGTCAGATGTTTGCCAACAACAATATGGCGTCGAGAATTTTCATTAATAAACTGGTATTTAAAATTCCCTTAATAATCTGACCTCATACATTTTATACAACAATATGGCGTCAGATGTTTCCCAACAACAATATGGCGTCGAGAATTTTCAATAATTAACTGGTATTTAAAATTCACTTAATAATGAAACCACACGCATTTTTTCACAACTACGTGTACGGTATATATGGCATCAGAAATTTCCCCACAACAATATGGCGTCGAGAATTTATGAATAACGGACATTTAAAATTCTTCGCAACAATTTGACCTCATATATTTTCACAACAGTATGGCGACAGTAGTTTGCCACAAAAAATGCCAAAATTTTCCCACAACACAATGGCGTCGAAACGAGTCCATAATTGGCTAAAATAGCAAACGTGTTTCAGGAGACCAAGGACTGGAGGATTTCGTGAACGTGGACCGCCCCCAGACGACCCCTGACCCCGAATGGCCGATGGTCCACGTGCCCAAACTGGAGGACGGTCCAGTGGTCATCGACGAGACCACCAGCAAAGCGGTCAAGCAACAGGTTCGTCCACTACATCATCACAACGTTTTATCAAAATATCGATAACAAATATTTTTATCTCACAAATTTTCTTCGGTACTAGCTGGACGCCATTTCGTCCAATCTCTATGGATGTCCGGCAGAAAGCAGCCAATCAGAGACAAGCAGACTATTGGTCATCGTGACCCAGCGTGACCTTATGGAGGCCATCGAGGACATGACCCCATCCGTGAGCCCTTCGGACAGGCAGCGATACAGAGACATGTGAGTCAAAATTTCACAATTTTTTTTATCCTATGGTCACTAGAGTATCGATTAACCGGGGACGGATTAACCGAGACAATTTTTTTTACCAAAAAAAATTACAACACGATTATTTTTTTGTCAAAAATTAATTTCAGTTAAACATCTGATGCATCAGTAGAATAACAGCTAATTAAATTACTTTTAATAATTTAATTTAATAATTTTGATGAAATATGATTAGAATTCCCCTTCTGTTCATCATCCATTTATTTAATTAAATTATTAAAATTATCAAGTGCTATTTCAATTATTTAAGCCATTTTTAAGAGTTGCTTTATTTATTAATTATATTATTTCATTAATTTCAATAAGTTAAATTTAAAAAAATATATATATATAAATTGAAAAGAATTTAAAAAAATCAAAAATGACGTTAGAAACAAAATACTTGAATAGTTTTGCTAAAAACATGACTAGAACGCCATCGTGTTAAAAACATTAAAATTAATTCCTAAATAATTGAACAATTTTACTGAAAATATGACCAGAACGCCCTCGTGTTAAAAAAACTAAATTAAAATAAGACTAATTCATAAACAAAATAACTGAATAATTCCCTTACGTTGATCATTCTGTTAATTAAATCATTACAATTACTTAAGGCATTTTTACGAATTATTTTAATTATTAATTATATTATTTCAATAATTTTCATAAACTAAATTTTAAAAATAAATTGAAAATAAATTAAAATAAAATTCATTCATAAACAAAATAATTGATAATTTTGCTGAAATAAAGACTAAACTCCCTATTGTTGCAAAAATATTCATTTATTAGGATTGCATTTAGGAATTTAGTAAAACTAAATAGATTAAAAAAAGTAATGATTGAATTTCGTTTAACGAATATAAAGGAGCAATGTAAATAAAATTTACAAATTTTAATAATTGAAATCACGATGAACATAAGTACAGTTAAATCATTATGCTCATAATTTAATTCTGTTGGATAAAATTTGATACGTATAATAATAGTTGAAATAAAATAAATTTTAATAACATGATTAACAGAATGGGAGGTGTGGTCATATTGTCAAGAAAAATAAGCGTGTTCAATATTTTAATTTGGTTTGATACACTTTAATGATTTTGATAATTCAAACTAAAATTTATTTAAATAAATTGTGAAATAGATTTTAAAAAAAACTATGAGTAAAGGTTATGTGTTCTGATCATGTTTTCAATAAAATGACGAGTTATTATCATATTTTATATTTATATTTAATATTATATTATCACATGTTAGGGTTAGGACCCCCTTACCCCTTATCCCCCCTTAGCAAATTTGTATATAGATAATAACAATGGGGAGATAAGGGAAAATGGGGTTGGGGCTTTTTTTTGGGGCATTTTTCATCGACTTCCGGTTTGGAAAGAGAACGTGAAACGTCATCTCATTACGTATTCATGTTTCATATGCTAATCTGCTCGGTCCCCTTGGTCCCCCCTTTGAACACAGCTCATAAACGAGCCAATCTCCAAAGTATCCTCTTACATATAGGTCATTTTTCATTATTTTTTTTTGGTTATAACGAATTTCTGGAAAATCAGGAAATGGAGCATTTTTTATTTTCTGAAAGCAGTGACGTCATTCGTAAGGTGTGGGCATGATTTCAATCATAAGAAGTCAAGTGTTTTTTTTGTGTTTTTGCGTTGATTTAACACTTGTGACATACGCAACTCATATTCCCTGACTTTCCCTGACCAAATCTGACTAATTTAACTGACTTATCAAAAAATGTCACCTTTAATTAAAATTAACTTTATCAGCAACACTACAATTAACTGTATTTTTCTGTCTGGATGACTAGCCAAATCTTCGATTGAATTTCCCTGACTTTCCCCGATCAAATCTGACTAATTTCCCTGACTTATTCGTACGAAAATACCCCAAATCAGTAATAAAGATGCGTGACCATACATATAGTTCTGCTATATCCCTATTAGTCCC
>JAQGAF010004629.1:0-13901 GCA_034687865.1 Kryphioiulus occultus
TTTTCCTTGATCCTAATGTAAATTTCATAACTTCTATGATCCTAATGTAAATTTCATAACTATTCTACGATCCTGATTTAAATTTCATGATTTTTCCATGACCCTGATGTAAATTTCATGACTTTTCCTTGATCCTAATGTAAATTTCATAACTTCTATGATCCTAATGTAAATTTCATAACTATTCTACGATCCTGATGTAAATTTCATGCTTTCTATGACCATGATGTAAATGTCATGAATTTTCCATGACCCTCATGTAAATTTCATGACTTTCCCATGCCTTCCATGACCGGTAGACACCCTGCCATGGTACACTGACGGTCCAGTACATGTATTTTAGTTTTCAACATCGCATCAAATGGCCAGTTTAGATGAAAACCACCAACGGACTTGACGAACGAATCACAACAGCGTTAACCAAGAGGGGTCAACGTCGGTTTCGGACACTGTCCAGTCGGCATTTGTTGCATCGGCACAAAGCTCACGCTTGGCAGGAGCGCCGTCTGTGTTTCTGGGATGTCTGGCACCAACCTGACTGATGTTTCCGGTAAACGCGATGGGGGAGGTTGTGGGTTGTGAGGGGGGGGGGGTTATGTTGGATTAAATGGGTGGGGATGTGGGTGGGATAAGACAGAAGGTTTGGGGTAAAGGTGCAAACGCCACCTCGGGGCCAACTGAGGCAGGTGGTTGGTGGCGCCCCCGTCTTTTTATGTGAGTTTCATTTCATTTTTTTTTTGTTATTCGCACATAGAGGGGCATGACAAAAAAAATTTGAAAAAACCTAACTCAGTTGTTTTATTATGCGTCCGAGCAGTAATAAAACTGCGAATATTTCACTCGGTATTAACCGCAAATGTTCTGTTAATTGACTGGCGTCATATTTTGGGTATACAGTTGAACCTGTCTAATCTAATATCATCGGTACTGGTGCTGAATATTAGTTTAGCTAGTAATTTGTTTACGAAAATGGTAGTTGGGATTATAACATGGTGTCTACTGGATTTGGTATTGCAAATTTCATGACTTCAAAAAATTGTCCATGTCTATTAGAATATGGTTCTATTAAAGTTTTATGTCATTAATAAATAGCGATTTTCAGAAACATTCCCTACCAGAGTTATGACATGATTGTTGACAACTATTGACATCTGGATAACAAATGATGAATTTTAACCCAACTTTTTATTTTATGAATCAATCAAAAGCAAAAATGCCATGCATGACCCTGATGAAAATTTCATTATTTCCATGACTTTCATTACCAGTAGACAACCTGTGACATGATCACGGGTGGAAAACGTCATAGGCAATATTATTATCAAAACTTATTACATGATGAACTTTTACCAAATTTTTAATTTCTGACTCAACCAAATGCCCCTATATATAATGTAAATGTCATGACGTTTGCATGACATCCATGACATTAACCTAATAACCTCGGGACTGGTGCTGTTTAGTAGTTTAGCGAGTATTTTTTTTTACAATAATGGCAGTTCTGATTATAATGAAACAGTCTTTGCTTATGTATGTCTGCAGGGTTGTGCATTTCGATGGCCTATAGTGGCAATACCACGTACTGCATCATCATTTTTAGCTAAATTGAATTTTTGTAGAGCATTCTGTAGAGAGATTTCTATTGGATGTCTTAGCATTAATTGAAAATAACATCTGAGCAAATTTTGTATTTCTCAATAAAAACAGTGTTTGAAATCTTAATCTTGTTTAGCTAAACATAAAGGTGACATGAAAAATGCCACGTTGACACTTAAATAGCACGTGAAATTCTTAATTGTGTGTAATAATAGCATGTATCAAAATATTTTAGTTGCATCTATTTGCAGTAACAATTTTTAAATACCTAGTCAACTATTTCGGTTTCATATTATACAAATCGAAGGAAAAACTAAAATTAAAAAATAACGAAATTGTCGTCGACCATCTTAGGGTTCCTCTAGTGGATTCAAATTTTATTCACAAATCGTCAATATGCGACAATGGATTTGCTAACTT
Source organism: Kryphioiulus occultus (assembly GCA_034687865.1). Taxonomy (NCBI): domain Eukaryota; kingdom Metazoa; phylum Arthropoda; class Diplopoda; order Julida; family Julidae; genus Kryphioiulus; species Kryphioiulus occultus. Next base: position 2,017 of record JAQGAF010004629.1, read on the forward strand.
ACAAACTGAGGTTAGTTTCACATGACAGGTGGTTTTGAACGAAAATTACAATACAGGTTTTGTATGTTGATTTAATATATTTGACAGTCAACTGACTGGATTAATTTACGAGTATAATAAATTGTGTCCATGTTACGTTGGTTGCTCTAAATTTGATTTAATACATTTAAAAATGGTCTCAAAATAGTCTGCTTGGGTAAATTTCCAACATGCCAAGTTCTCAGTAGCGTACTAAGTCATCTGTGGATCACCTTTTTAATAAAAATATTATCAAAGTCTATAAATTGTCACGTAAGGTTAAAATGGAAATATAAATTTAATCCACAGTAGACAAGAGTTAAATGCAGCTGGCTGAAAAATTTGCAAATTTAGTGGCCTTTCTGAAATTGTAAACACGAAAAGTCAACCACAATTACGACATTGGATGTTTAATTATTCATTTTAAAAACAATGTACCTTTATGGTAGGGTTCCATTGTCAGCATGCATGCTTAATTTTCGTTTTAAAACCATATTGGGTTTCATTGACGGCATCAGTCAGATTAAATCGATTTTCACTTAACCGTTTCATGGACACGTCTGATTCGTTGGGTGACTTTAATCGCCAATTAAAATCATGATTAAAATCGACAGACTATGCAACCATCGTGGCATTTATGATAGAAATTTATGGCAAAATACAGCAGTCGATAAGGCATTGAATTGCTATATTTAAAAGTGCAAATTTATGCCCAAATTTAATGTCGAATTTGCTATTCATCCGTGAATTCATCGAGCATGTCATCGGTGCACTTTGCTTAAACGTTTGATATATTAATCTTTGGTTAACGACATGTACTTCTGTAAACAGAAAGCAGCCATGCAGTTATAACTCAATGTGCATTTGAGTAACGACCATATCGGAATAAATCTAATTCATGAACTTATAACAAATCAATTAAACGATGATATTCGTTGAGAAGGGTATAGCTCCAGAAAAACCTGTCCAAACTGATAACCTCTCTAAACTAATATTCAGCACCGGTCCCACCGATATTAGTTCAGGCAGGTTCTACACTTGGGTGCAAAAAAAATCGACTCACCTGCATGAATCGAGTAAAAATGTGTTTTCCTCACAAACCAAATGTCGGATTTAAAATGGGAAAAATGTGTTTCGTAGACAATTTATTCCTCTTTATCATTCGCCTAGTGTGAAAAGGATTTCTGCCGAGTTTCTCCTGCGAATAGCTGTACAACTCGTGCGGCTATTTCCGGTGTAGTGGTCATTTTATCGAGAAACCATTAATTAACAATATGTCTGGATGTGCGTTCATTAAGCTCAGATAATCAAATTGCATTCAGAAACACTTATAGCCACATGGGTAAAAGAATGCGTATGTCAAAATAATAATGCAAATTTGTGCTGCTTTAAGTTCGACATTTTGCGGCTCAAATATGCATAAGGAATTTTATGCAATTAGGCGAATTTTAAAGATGAATAAATTGTCTACGAAACACATTTTACCGATTTCAAATCGGACATTTGGTTTCTGAGAAAAGCACATTTTTACTCGATTCATGCAGGTGAGTCGATTTTTTTGCGCGCGAGTGTAGCTTAGCCGTATCTTGAAAAACTTCAAAATTTGATAAAACCTAAAGTGTTACAGATAATTTTCGTATTTGGTCATTAAATTACGAGCTGGTCATGGGCGGCCTGACCATTATATAGCCATGCATGGTGCACGTTGTACGCAGCTGATTTTCCCAAGCGCACACGCACAAAGTACAACAAACACACATGCGACGAAACGACCTTTGGCACACCTTGCCCGTTAATAGACCATTATCACCTGCCTCCAATAAACCTGCCCCGTTTTCCTGCAAACCTTAGTTTCACAAAAGTTTTACGTCTCACCTCCCCCTTATCTACGACGTGCTGCTGACCTTACGTTTGTTTCCGTTCCATCTGCACGTGCCAGGGCTTATTTATCGATCCTACCGACGTTAACTTCACGCGATATTAATCTCGAATAACCGTTTTTGGTTTTTAAATCAACGTTTTCTGATATCAAAATAAATTGAAATTAAAACCTAAAATCCAGATAGAGTTAAGCCTACTTTCGAACGTCAAAATGGCGACGTTCGCATGTTTGGAACGAAAGAACGAGAGCACGAGCGATGTGACGTCACGCGCATGCGTTATGACGTTAAGCGCACGCGCACGATTTCGCCGCTAGCGCCATCTATCGACAACGAAGTCAAACTTGGCGATTTCATTACAGTACTGGTAATCAAATCGTGTTTAGTCAACTATACAAATTGTCGTTAACGACCGTTTAGCAACAGTGCGCGATCGTGTGACACTATACGCCCGTTATGCTTCGATGTATATTTTTAAAATAAAATAAGATAATCTTAAAAAAAAAGGCAAAAATTTGCGAAGCTTCAATGATTATATTTAAAAAAACGACTCGTTGCACCATGCTTCGTTAAATTTAATCCGTCATTTAAAGCGGTTTTTCGTAGTCGATTAGTTTAATGGTCGATTAAAATATTTTTCGTTGGAATAACGACACCGCGTGCATGGAAACAGAAGCAAGGTCTTAAGCTATCAAATTTGTTTAGTTGAACAAGTTGTATAAGTTTTATAATTTTATAAGAAATGTTATAAGTTAGCTAAGTTTGAAATTGCTTATCGCGATTACAATCCGCTTTAAATGGCGGATTCAGTTTAACGAAGCATAGCGCAAAACCCCGCTTTTTAAATATTACCTAATCAATGAAATTTTTGCATTTTTTGTTTTAAAATGATTTTGTTTTCAATGATTATTTTTTGGAAAATCGACTTGTTGCACCATGCTTCGTTAAATTTGCCATGTACAGCATAGCGCAACAAGCGTGTTTTAAATACTGTAGGCCCTATAATCATTGAAGCTTCGGGAGATTTTTGCATTTTTTGTTTTAAAATGATATTGTCTTCAATGATTACTTTTAAAAAACAGTTTGTTGCACCATGGTTCGTTAAGGTTAATCCTTCATTTAAAGCTGATTTAAATTGCGACATGCAATTTTTATTGTATATCAGATTGTGATTAATTCAGCTTTACATCTTAAGACCTTTGTTTCCATCCATGCATCATCATTCCTATACAAGAAGTATTTTAATTGGCCATTAAAATAATCGACGATTAAAAACCGCCCGTTAAACTAACTACGAATTTGGTGAATTTTCCCATTCGGGATTAGGGGAAAGTTAAATAAAACAGGCGAATTAAGACGTGTCTAAAAACAGTTCTTAAGGAGTATCAAGATTAAGACATTTTACTGCTAAGATGCATGGGGTGGTGAAAATGACCACAGGGCAGTTTGGTCCTAGTGTCCAGTTGGCATTCCAGGTCATCGAAATAAAGTAGGGGGATTGGTGCCAGGGTTCAAAGGGTGCAATCACGCGTAGCACGAGATATAGGGGAAGGTTATGGTCCTCACAAATTCGGCAATGAACTGTCCAAAGCTTGTTTTAGCTTTTTAACTAATGTTTTCATATTCACATTAATTACTAAAAATAATAATTAAAAATAGGAAGTAGGCATGTGCAACCTAGAAAACTGTCTAAACTTTAGTCAAGTATATTAAATCATGCTCAACTGTTTAAGGGGGTGTTACAAATCTCAAACAAGGGTTGACCCTTTGGTGAATTTATCAAAATGTCTGCCATCAATTTTGAAATAATTTTGCTATTTTTCATGCAATTTTTAAATAATTTTAATATTTTCCATGCTTTTTAACAGAACTGTATACACGCATTTCATATTTAAGATAGGTCTATTCCAAATCTCCAATTAAGCAACGATTAATCAAGAATTGATGATGAATTTATCAAAATTTATGCAATCAATTTTTGAATAAATTTAGTGTTTTTCATGCTTTTGTAACATAACTGTATACATATCATATTTAAGACATTCCACATCTCCAATGAAATAAAGATTAAACAAGAATTGATGATTAATTTATCAACAAAAAAATTGCAATCAATTTTTGAATAAATTTAGTAATTTTAAGCAAATAAACCATATTGTATTTGAGCAAATATTTTACGAAATAATAACATGCATGTGCATGTTAAACTTAAGTAAAATACGAAAATTAATAATAAAAAATACTTAAATACGTGCGTTTTACAAACTTGATGAATTTTGTTTGAAATTTTCATGCATTCACAAACATACTTTTAAACTTTGGTATTTCAAAATAACATGCATATTTTGTTCGGCATTTGTACAAGTTTTTAAATAAATATAAAAACGAAAATAAAAATAAATAAAATAAAACAAAAATATTAATTTTACAAACTTAGCCATTGATGATGAATTTCTCAAAATTTCTGCAATCAATTTTTGAATAAATTTAGTATTTTTCATGCTTATTAACAGAACTTTATAAATTTATTTCAAATTTAAGAGATTACAAATCTCCAATTAAACAAAGGTTAAACAAGCTGACCCATTGATGATGAATTCATCGAAATTTCTGCAAATAAATTTTTGAATAAATTTAGTATTTTTCATGCTTTTTAACAGAACTTTATAAATTTATTTCAAATTTAAGAGCTAACAAATCTCCAATTAAACAAGTATCAACCAGGGTGATCAAACAAACTAACCATCGAATATCGTTAACGACCGATTAACGGATTAATCCCCATTATAAATCGAATTTGAATGACGAATTAACCAATAATACATGCTCGTTTTTACGCTAAACGCTTAAACGCTGTTTAGCGTTTTTTGGCGCAACCGACCATTAATATCGTTTCGCATTGCAACGAGTCTTAATTGCGTTTGATTAATGACAATGTTTATCGCAAATTGTAGTTTATTAACGAGGCGTGCTGAGCAAATGTGTGCAGACCCCTGATATTAATTAACCTTGTTTAAATAATTGCACCTATTGTTTGATTAACCGTAACAATTGAAGTGTCAACACGGATATCCCCATGATCCCAGCGTGCGATAAGGCCCTTTGACATCCCCAGGGTCCCACAGTTAATTTGCAACGTAACGCTTAGTAGACGGTTGCACCAACAAACTTCGATTAAAGTTATAAAGCCACTTTAATGGTCGATTATAATTTTCACTAGAAAGTGGCCCTATTCATTTAACAGTCCCAATACCAGTGTTCATGTCCTTAACGCATAAAGATAATTTTAAGCAAAAATTGTACACAAAAATTTTAAGCAAATAAACCATATTGTCTTTGAGCAAATATTCTTACGAAATAATAACATGCATGTGTTGGTTGCCATCTGTACAACGTACAAATTTTAAACACGAAAATAAATAATAAAAAATAATTAAAAATGTACATTTGACAAACTCGATGAATTTTGTTTGAAATTTTCACGCATTCACATAAACACACTTTTAATCTTTGGTATTTCAAAATAGCATGCATATTTTGTTCGGCATTTGTACAAGTTTTTAAATAAATATAAAAACGAAAATAAAAATAAAATAAATTAAAAAACAAAAATATTCATTTTACAAACTTGCGCTGGATTTTGCTTGAAATTTGTACGCATCTACGATGCAAACCTTTAAACTTCAATTGTGTCCTGCAATAACACGCATATTTTATAACATGCAAATTTAATAAATTTAATAAAAAAATGTTCAAAGGCATATGAAAGTATCAAAAATATTTCATAAAGTTCAAAATATATATTACAAATTTGTGATGAATATTGTTTGAAATTTTCATGCATTCACATAAACATACTTTGAAGCTTATAGGTGTTTGGAAATAACACGCTTGTTTTGTTTGGCATTACATTTTTTTTAAATAAATATAAAAACGAAAATAAAAATGAATAAAATAAAAAAATTCAAATGTATATTTTACGAACTTGTGCTGGATTTTGTTTGAAATTTCAAAGGCCTGCATCGACACAACCAAAAAACTCAAGTTTTTTAAAATGACCATTAAAATATGGCTTATGGTTATTATAAAATTAAGTCTGAATTATGAAATTAAAATTAAATGGTTTTCAAAATTACACTTCGTCCACAACTTAACACAATGGTAAATTTGGTTAAATTTTAAATGTTATAAAATTTTAATTAAAATTCGTATAACCAGATAACTCGCGTGCGTGTGAACTGACCCTAAACTGACCATGTACCGCGCACCCGGGCGCCACCTATCGGTGTGTGCCCAAAGCCCCAAAAGTCAATAAAACGAGGGTCATTCCAAAAGTCCCGAACAAACGCGAAAGATTACGACAATTATTTGAATCCCAATAATTAACATATTGGATCGGAAAGCACGCGTTTCAGCTGGAATAAAAAGCGTTCTAATAATAATAATAACAATAATTAGGGATAATTGAGTGTTGTAAATGGACGTGATAGCGTCGCATTGTGTAACCATTAAAGGGGTTAAATACGAATTATTTTAATAATAATAATAATGATGATAATCGGGAAAATTGCAGCGATCAACTGACTAAATTACTTCTTGGCGTAATTCACTATATGCCCCTTCCGGATGGTCCCAAACGAACTTTCGGCGAATTTCCGAGATAAATTTTGGTCAGAATTTCGTTTCGATATCGGACATTAGCTTAAATAATATTTTTTTAAACATGCAGACCATCGCTGTTTGCCAAAAAGAATTCTGCCAAAACATGAATTTTTCGAGTTTTCAACAGGTTCATCGATGGATTTTTAGTAAACAAACGTAGCAAAAGTTAGAAATTTTTCAGTCATTTTTCTTCAAAATATTATATGGAGAATTTAGGGGCATCTTAGGGCATCGCAAATATTTAAATAAATAATAACGAATATATCAACTATCATATACTGTAGACTTATTTTATTTATTTACTGGCATGTTTTGACTTTGAAGTTATTTTATTTACTTGCATGATTTGACTTCTGGACTTATTTTTAAGTTTACTTTATTCGGCATTATTTTTTGACAATATTTTTCGCTAAGAGCGACTATTTTACGTAGCCTATGGCGAATTTGCCATCGAAATTTTCGTTTAATTTACATCAACATATCCTTTTTTAATTTTGAAGACAATCTTAAAATTTTCAAAATTTCACAAATTTTCGCTTGGCAAGGCGTTTTTAGTTCGCAAAAAATACACAATTTTCGGTAAAAATAATACGAGTGTTGAGGAGTGCACGTTTCGAAAAACTAGGTCTAATCCTACTTAAGTGCCCTTTGACGTCACCGTGCACTAACTAAAATATCAGCCTGAGAAAAATTAGCAACCAATATTTACAAAAATATTATCAAAAATATTATCCAAGCTGGCAAATTGACTTCTTAAACAACAGGCTTACAAAAATTTCATAAAATTCCCCTGGCTGCATGGACTCAACCCCATAACAAATAGGCCTACCGTATTTCATATTTTTCCAAAATATATTTTAAAAATAATATTTTACCTATATTTTATAAACTTCACACTCGAAAAGGGGGCAATACTTTAAATACACGAAATTCTTAAATTGGTAAAATTTCACTGGCTGCATGGGCCTAACCCCATAACAAATATTTCATATTCTTCCATTATTTTTGTATTTTACAATTTTTTTTCCAATATTTTTAGACTTGACATTTTTTTTATAATACTTCGCACTCGGAAAGGGCAATACATTAAAATATCATGAAACTCTTAAATTCGTTAAATTTCACTGGCTGCATGGGCCCAACCCCATAACAAACATATTTTTCCAATATTTTGATATTTTTACAAAAATTTTATAATATTTCACACTCAAAATAGGGCTTGTTTACAGCAATTTTCGCATCTTTTTATACGTTTCCACCATGCAAAACCTCGCAAAAATCCACGTTTTCAGCTCGAAATTCAGGTTGCAAAATTGTCTGAAAACCGCAACTTTCCCGTTGGTTTTGCGCCAATTTTTCGCCTTATTTCCCAACATTTTACTCGTTCAAGGCTTTTCGTGCAACGCTGGTTCACCCTGTATCTCCCAACTCGTTTCAACGCTGTTTCTTCCTCCAAAAAAAAAACAGGCCTAACTTTAATATCCGAAATCAAGGACGATTCTAACTCAAGGCCTTTATAGGTTACAACGCAATAATTAAATTTGTCTGTTCGAGGATTTTCTCAAAAGGATTCCTGCCAGACTCTCGCACAATGCAACCATTTCACGGCACAAAGCCATTTTTAATAATAAGAAAAAAAATGCGAGGGTCATCCCAGAATTCTGATAAAAAAAAAATGTAAAATCCGCCGAGTGACCATTGGTCAGCTTGGTCCGAACGACCCCACCCTTTTCTCAGTCATGTCCGAGGCATGTTTGGACAAAATCCTGACATTTTTTTCCAACCTTTTTTTTACGAGAAAAAACGTCTCAAAACTAAAAAATAAACTTTGGTAAAATGCATTCGGGCCATTTATTGAAAAATAAGACTTGTTATCAGTATTTGGATGATTACTGCTCTGGTTTGAGTGTTTTATGTGAGGATAATTTTTACAAAAGATTGTAAAAATAAATAAATATTGTAAAAATACATAAATAAATATTCGTCTTAAACACACAAAATCGTTTTAATATTATTTTGTATTTCTTGAGCCTCAACACGTAATTTTATAAAATCAAAATTCATGCTCACGGCAATTTGTGTAATTTTTACGAAATTTTTTATCGAATATCTCACTTGTAGTTACAGGGCCCTTAACGGTTCGTTAACGTCTCATAAGTCAATGGAAGAATTAAAATTAACGAGGCCTTAAAGTTCGGATGAGTGTAGGAAAATGTGGGTGTATGTTGGGGGCAGCTCATAAATACCAATACCGGCTAAGTAGAGGGACCATTGCAGGTGCCCTTAGGACTTTGGCACGTTTCGAGCAAAGGTCCCATGGGTCGATTGGGGCCCTTGGGACAGGAGGGGGAGAGACGGTCACCAGACATGCTTTATTTAGCGGCGCCATAGTCATTTGGCGCTTCAATTCGCACATTTTGAGACAAAAATGAACGAAAATTATCACACCCTTTTTGTCATTTCCGAATTTCGTACGAGTTTGGTCCTGAACACTTGAACTTGGGAATACCCTTGCAAAGGTCAGCAAGTTTGGCTATGAGAAATTCAATTTAGCAACAATTTTGGCGTCAACTATCCCAACTAATATACTACATGCTGTTTGCAACGCAGAAAATTCGGTAAAACATCAAAGGTTCTATACAGTCTACAGGACCCTATTCCACAAACTAGTACAAATGTTATAGTGTACTAGTTACAAAAGTATGTACTGCAAAAACCATTGTGTTTCACCAATGATGTAGAACATATAATCGTTAGCAGTAACCCTCGCAATTTGATTAATGTACTTGTAACTTGCGATTTACCGGTAATAGTGTAGAAAAGTTTTTTTATGGAGGACAAACACTTGTTACTCTTAGCACCTTTACATACTTTTGTGGAATAGGGTCCTTGAATTCAACGCTTGTTTTTGTAAAGCTATTAGTTTAGACAGGTTCTACTAGTAGCCTTCTACGCATTACCCCATACATGTACAACTCCATAACAATAGTGGAATTCAAGGGTTGTTGTTGTTGTCAATTCACTAGTTAAGACAGGTTCTACTCGTAGCATACTATACTATAGGTCCTATTCCGTAAACGTGTACGAGTATTAGTGTACTAGTTACAAACGTATGGACTGGAAAACATGGGCTCGTATGCTCCACCAATGACATCGAACAACTTGCAGCTACTGTATTAGTAACTCTTGAAATTCGATTAAATATATTTGTAACTCGTTAGTTACTCCATAAAGTAATAACGCAGAATTGTACGATTTTTTTTGGTTCGTGGAACACGAGCACTTGTACGTATACAACGCCATACCTTTGAGGAAAAGGGGCCCTGGAATTCCATGGTTCAAAACTCGTAACTACTGTTATACAAATCTACGCGTTTGTGGAAGTGGATTGTGTGGATTTAACCTTTAACCCTAAGCTCCCTTCAACACTTCATACCTAGCTAAACCAGCTGAACAGTAGGGCACCGAGACAAAACTAATGGCATGCAGTGTCGCGTTGGACTGTCCTGTTTCGGGGTCGCAGACAGTTGAGAGGTCGCAGACAGTTGAGAGGTCGCAGACAGTCACAGGACAGTGCGTACACTGTCCTGTGACTGTCTGCGAGTTGTTAAAGAGTTGTTTTTGGCAGTTGTTGTGGTCGAGACGTTAGTTTAGACAGGTTCCATTGGTAGCAGCCTATACAGTAATTCAATTTAGCATGGACTAGTGTCTTCTGTATGAAGGTGGACAGGTGGTGACCACCAAAGAAATTGCGTTTTATGGATCTAACCCACCTTGCAACATGTCATATCGTAGCTGACCACTACTGCCTGGACCAGCAGGTCACCGAGTCAAAATGAAGGACTTGTAGTGTGTCTTTGCTGTCATGCTAGGGGCTGTTGGGGGGGGGGGTCGCAGACAGGACAGTACAGTGTCTGGCCACATTTAAAGCACAGGGTTGCCACCATTTCCTCAAAACTGTCTTGCCTGACTTTTATCAAATTGATTTGAAATTTTGCCTGACTTTGCCTGATGAAATCGACATCATTTACTGACTTTGCATGACCTAAAATGCAACTTTTGTCACTCAAATTAATACACAATGATACCAAAGCTAATGAAATTTAAAACAAAAAAAAAGATTAAAATAAGACCAAATAGTTATAACACACCATAAAGTCTGTCCACTTCTCCATAAATGCTGTATCATATAGTATCTATAGTATCTACACATTTGATTACAGTATAAAAATGAGCTGTTTTTTTTTCACACTGCCTTTACATTTTGCCTGACATTTCCTGACTTTGCAGGTCAGTGGCAACCCTAATTAAGCAGCATCGCTGTTCAGGATGTCTACTGGATTTGGTATCGCAAATTCCATGACTTTTCCATGTTTTCCACCCTTGGGGACAGCGTCTGGCCACATTCCAGCAGCTTCATTGGAGCTGGTGACCACAATGTCGTACCATTCACCAGTAGGGCACATAGTCAAACTGATGGACCCGCAGTGTGACTTTACTGTCCTGTCTGGGACTATTAGGGAACTTGGTGGACAAGTACACTGTGTGGCCACATTCCAGCAGCAGCAGCATCGCTTGAGTCACTGACTAGTCTGCACCACTCAGTCACCACACTGCTAGGACAAGGGTGTTAAGGGGATCAAGCGGGTATAAGTAGGGTACCCAGCGACCCAGCCGAGGACATTGTCACACCGCAGGATGGTTGGACAGGTGAAAGGTTATCCCGCTGCAGGACAGGTGAAAGGTTATCCCGCTGCAGGACAGGTGGAAGGGTGAAAGGTCGAAATGTAGTTTACTCAGAGTACTCACCATCCCTGGGTGGCGACGCGCATGGCGTCTGGTAGCTGCTGAGGTAGGGGTGCGTCGCGTGATGATAGCTGTTGTGCGAATTCATGGTACTGAAGTGGTAGGCAGCGCCGAGGTTCCTGGCAGTTTGGGCCGCCGAAAAGGCGCTGCTGCCGTCGCCGTGTTGCGATCCGACCCCCACCGGCTGCGAGTAGCCGCTCCTGATGGGATACGCGGACGCGTGGTGATGGGCAGCAGCCATGCCGGATATCCCTTGCTGCTGCAGCTCCATGAAGGCTGACTTGCTGCCCACATCCTGATCCAGACCGTCCGTAGTCCCCGCCATGTTGGCGTAGGGACTAGCTAAATCCGTGAAGTTCAGCGTGGTGGCTAATGTCACGAAACTACCGAAAAATCCACTCTCTCTCTCTTTCTCCTCTTCTCCCGCTCTCTCTCACCTCTTTATCTCTGGCAGTATGTCTCTGAGTGTGTGCCTGTGCATGACTTAGTGTCTGTGCCTGTGGCTGCCTGGGTGCTGTT
>JAQGAF010004630.1:0-13899 GCA_034687865.1 Kryphioiulus occultus
GATTACACCCCCCTACCACATGGTATTCATTTACTGATTGTAGGGTACTGAGTTGAATTGAATTGAATTGAAAATTGAATATAATTTTTGCAAATGTTTTGTTTTGTTGTTACGTAAACAATGTAATGTAACCGTTATAACAAATATGCTTTGAAAAGTGTACTCTTTTTCATTTTATCGTGAACACCAATTCTTATACTGTTTCAAATACTTTTTTTGATCACTGTAGTACATTGTCTGCAAAAAGTGAGAAGAGCTCATAATAATAATCCTCTCTTCGCCACCCATGTTCTTCAGAGGCACAGATAATAATAAGGTACAATGCACGCAATGCATCAGCCATTGGAGCAAAAGATGCGATTACGATTTGGGGGTGATGGTGTCACCGTCGTCACAGACAGCTTCTGTTATCAATTTCCCCGAGCATAAGGGGGATTTCCCCTCCTCAGGGTTAATGGCCCCATGATGGGGGTGTTTCCCCGCAACTCTAAAAGCGCGATAATACATTTGCATTGGTAGAGGACCCAAGCCCTAACCGCACCAAGGTTGAAAAGCAATCAGTGTCCCTCGACTACTCGATTGAGCGGAAATAACAGGTCTCCCAGAATCCCCTAATAATTTTCAATCTTTTCAAACGGTACCCCCTCCACCCCCACCATCGAAATTACGCTGTAGGACCAATGGACCCTCGATCACGATTTCTGATTACCAGAATAACCGCAATTAAATTGGCTGGCACTAAAATCAGGCTTCATTCGCACCCCACACACACATGTCAACCCATAATCACGGCAACCCCCTTTCAGATGAATAAGTCCATGTCCAAACTGATGGATCTTAGGTCGTGCGAGTATGATGTCATCATTTTGGCGAAGGACATACACACAATGATGCAGTACAGCATTTGGGGCAAAATTCATTTGTTTTTTCAATTTGTCCCATACAACTCTTTCCCTAAATAAAAGCACCTCTGGTGATGTTGTTGGATAGCTAGAACTGGTCAATAGCAATCGATTGATGTGACTTTTAGCCAGGTTTTAGTTCAGTAAGTTTTTCTAGCAAATTTTGAATGTCTTGGATTTTTCGATTTTTCGATTTTAAGCAATTGAGATGACCACTATTTTTTTCTAGTGCTATTTAATGCGAGTAGATTTTATGATTTTTAGCATTTTTTTTAAAAAAAAATTGTGTGAATTTTCTCAATTTTTCCCTCATAACTCGGTTTCTAATTATGAGCCAGACATGTGGTATGGATTATTAAATAGAATATAAAAATCCTAAAAGTGTCGTTAATTTTAACGTGTTATTCTGAGAAATTTTTTCCATCGAACCTTTGAAGTCCTGAATTTTGCAATTTTTTAAATTTATTTTTAGTTTTTCAATTTTCCCTTAACAAGAACTCAAAACTTCCCATTTTCAATATGGAAAACCCTTGTGAAAACCAAAGTGGTAATTTGGTAACTTGTCAGGTATAACGTTCCAAGAACATTAATTAAGTAGGGAACAATGTCAGATAAACAATGTTAGTAGTATCAGGTCAAGAGATGTCCTACTTTGCAGGGTCCTTTATAGATGTCATACTTTGCAGGTCCTTGATTGCAGGTGACCTTGAATCAAGGTCCTTGATTGTAGGGTCCTTAGTAGATGTCCTAGATCGCAGTGTCCTTTGTATGTGTCCTTGATTACATGGTGCTGAGTTGAATTCTTGCAGGCAAGGGCATTTGGGTCCCATCTGTCCCATTATGTCCATTCGAAGTTCCATCGTCGATCCAAAAGTTCCTCGTTGTTCCAAACTCCCTGATGACGTCATCCAGCAATGATTAGCTGGATGTTAATTGCTGAAAACAGGAGTCTAGAAAGATGAAAAAGCATTAGTGTCAACAGCACTTAAGGCCATGGTGTCAACTAATTAACGACCCAAAAAAACACCCCTGAAAGCTCAGGAGGATGGAGTGGGAAAAGGGGGTGGGGTCAAAACCCCTTCCCAACTTCCGCTTATTAAATCCATTAAAGCAGAGCCCGTGACGCAACCGGAAATGAAGTCCCAAAAGGTCAGGGTGCAAATGTGGGAGGCGAGGTGCATGGTGGGGAAACAATTGGGGGGCCCCAAAAGGGGGGAAAAGCGATGACGAAATCAGTTTCATCCCCCTGGGGGTCCCCTGAGGCCCCCTTACTTCATTTCCACTCCATCACATTGGACTTCAATTTCCCTCAGCAAATTTGCATTGGAACATAAAAAGTGTCCCAAAGGGGGGTCGGGGTGATCAATGGCTAAATTGAATCGCATCTAGACGACCCTAATTGAAGCAGATTTGAGGTATTAACCTCAAACAACTGCCGACATATGCTTTATAGGGCTTAAAAACCGTCAATGTCCACCCCAACCAATCATCATCATGATTTTGGGCCATCCCTGTAGATGGCAAGGGTTGGGGGCATTGGGCCCATTGAATCAAAATGAAAAACTTGCCAAATGATCTAAAAACATGTAATTGGCACGACGAACTAAATGTCCTAAGTCAAATTGTAGGTATAAACTTTCATATAATATCCACCCATATTAATAAAAATGCATTATAAATATATTTTTAAATACATTTGAATTTAAAAAATGTATTCCTAAATGCATCTCCATGGAAATGTATTTTCAAAAATATTTCAAATATATTTTTAAATATATTTCAAATATAATGTTTAAATAAGATCATCTAATGCATTTATAAATACCAATAAATAAGTAAATTAGGGTGTCTAATAATTTCAAAGAACGTAATTCCCTGAGTTTTCCAGGTAAGAAATGCGGGTTATTAATATGCCATTGAAATTTCGGTAATGAATGTCCTCGAGAACTCAACTACTGACATTTAGAAAATTTAAGTCATGAAATAATGTCAATGAAAAAGGAATCGATTGAACTTCAGGTCATTAGTCATCGAAAAATCATTCACTGAAATTCAGGTCATTAAATTCTTTGAAAACACATCGAATGAAATTAATATCATTAAAATCCTCCAGTCATCAGTTGAACTTCAGGTCATTAAATCCCTCAGTCATCCATGATGATTCAGGCCATTGAAGCCATTGAGAGTAATTGAAAATCAAGTCATTTAATTGAAAGTTCTTAAAAGTTCTTCAGTCATCCATTGAAATTCAGGCCATTAAAATCCTACAGTCATCAATGGAAATTCAGGTCATTAAATCCCTCAGTGTTCCATGATGATTTAGGCCATTGAAGTCATTGACAGTAATTGAAAATCAAGTCATTACAAACTTCTGCAAAAGTCATTCGCTGAAATTTAGATAATTGAAATATTAAAATCCTACAGTCATCAATGAAAATTCAGGTCATTAAATCCTCCAGTCATTGCTGATGATTTAGGCCATTTAAGTCACTGAGAGTAATTAAAAATTAAGTTCATTTAATTTAAAGTCTTAAAATTTCTTCAGTCATCCATTGAAATTCAGGTTATTAAAGTTCTTCAAAATCATGAATAAAAATTCAGGTTGTTGAATCCAGTAAATGAAATTGAAGATACTGCAAAACCATTGATTGAAATTGAAATCATTAAAGTTATTCAAAAGTCATTGGAATACAAAACAGGTCATTAAGTGTGTCGAAAAAGCAGTTAAATCACTGAAATAAACATCGGAAATTTCAGATGTTTCATTTGTTTGCCCTCGGTATAAAACACATTACTAAATCATGGCTATGATACACAAACTGGACTGACTAACTATATTTAGAAACATTTGGGCTATGGTGCATTATGGTCAAATATGGCAATATGACATGTCGTAATTAATTAACAATAATTACTTTTTAAAACTGCTGAAATTCGGGTCCTTACTACGCGAAATTTCCTTAATTCACATCGAAAACGTTGTACTGCAGATCCCTCGTTATGTACACAGGGCGCAGCCATATTGGAGTTCGAAACAGCGAAAATCCCACCATGCACCAGTGAGCTTTTCCCTATGATTTGCACTCCAATATGGCGCCGCCCAATTTCGCCTTCAGTTCATGGCTATGGGACAATCGCATGGGTTATCGCGGGTTCGATTCCAGCAGGATCTGAATTTTTTTTTCAAATTTATTTTCATATTTTAATTGCTGAATTGTCCGAGAAACTACTATCGAACATTTCAACTAATCGCGAATTATTTCTGCGAAAACAACGCGAAAGTAAAGGATTTTCGAGCAACAGGCCTTATTGCAACCACCAGGCTCATGGCTCTGTGCGTTCGCAAACTTTGATTAATTCATTTGAAGCTCGATTTCGGGGCTTTTGCTTACTATTTTCGGTCCAGATTTCAGGAGGAGGGTTTATGATGTTTGTTAATCTGTCTCCATTAACTTTGACGGGGTTTATGCCGTTTTCCACCATGTTTTTAGATGTTTTTGATGTGAGATTGACGTGACGACAGTAGGCGAATCTTCAGTTTTATTTTTTGTTACATGTCTATTCATATCGATTTCCGGATATGAATATCTACAGATACACAAATCTATAACTTAGAATTTTCTATTTCGGAAATATTTTTCACAATGAAAAAATACTTCAACAAAAATCCCCAAAATACGAAATTATTTGATTAAACATCGAAAAATTAAACAATATTCGAAGAACGAACGAAAAACATCGTTTTTCCAAGTTAATCCCCAATAATAAACAAAACTTATCAGTACAAATTGAATGTTTATTTTCACTTCCACAAATTTTTACAAACGGAAAAATATTTAAATATAAATACCAAAATTGCAAAAGCGTTTGTTTTAAAAGGTCAGGTTAGTAGCCTGTTAGGGAAAAATACTGAATTAACACAAATTGTATCAATGCTAAGAAATATAAAGATGTAATAGAAAAATGCTCAGTTTTTAAACGGCAAACATTTATTTTTTCAAAAAAATCAGAAGCTCCAAAACTCACCAACACATTTGGTAAACATTGTGGGGCCAGTATACAAAATAAGTAATTTGTTGTGAATTTACAAGAAACAAAAACCCACAACGGAATTTGTTTTTCTCCAAATAAAAAAAAATTCAATTTCGGTAAAAATAAGCGAGGGAGAGACTGGGAAAAATGGCGTCTTCTTCACTTTCAATAAAAGGTTTCTGTGTCTATTGTTGTCGCAGAACCGGAAGGAACGACAATGGATCTCGCACCGGAACTGCTGGATGGCGTTGCGAGGCTGGTGGTCGCCCGTGTTACTCCCACCCACATCCGGTACTGTGGCGACCATCTTGGGAGCTCTTCACCGCGTCTAGAAATGAAATAAAAATAGGAAATTAATATCGATTTTGGGGAAATTTAGCAGTCAAAACTCACGGTGTGGTCCCCATATCCAAATGCAGATTCGGAGACGAACACGTCCATGGAAAACGGTCAAAAAACCAGTCAAAAACGCCCGAAAATGGCTAAGATCACGCAATTTCGAAATTAAATCCTGCATTTTTCGTGTTTCCGGACGAAATGGACCCATTCGGGTAGTTAGGCATGTAGGTCCCACCCGCCATATTGTATTCCGTCCGTCACTTTCGTGCTGTACCCCGCCAAAGCCTCGTTTCGGCCAGGCTTCACTTCCCGCTTTGCGCGCGCCATAGACTCCAGTTGCACATCCATGGCGCAAAAGTGAAGCTCGACGAAATCGGGCTCCCCAGCACTCCCACGGCCCCCCGGTCGGGCTGATCGGTTAACCGCTCATCTGCTCAGTCGATCCTACGCACATGGGGCATTTTTCTCCCCGAAGGTCTGGGAAGAGCTAAGTCTCGAATCAATATTTAGTCATTTGAGCCCAGCTAACACCCTCGTAATGCGCCTAAGAAGGAGGAATTAATGGCGGTCTGAGTGTACGATTTCGTGGGGGGTGCCGGGTAATTCCCGGTTAATCCGAAATTAGGTGCCACTAAGGCGGCATTTGCCTACGTATAAACCCGAATTAGTGTCATTAATGTTCGGCGTAAATCTCCGATTTTGTCCCCCCACGTGTAATCCCCCCGTCGGGGGAAATGCTTTTTTCGCACGCACGCACAATATGGCGTCGTAAAATGGCGACAAACGACTTCCGACACGCCCACCCACAACCCAATGGCGGCCATCTTGGTGTTCGAGAATTGAAAACATTGTCAAAATTAGACTCGTGGCACCCGAAGATGGCGTGCAGGTCACCCATCTGACACAACAGACAGAAAACCTCTGTTGACCAAGATGGCTTCATAGGTACCAAAATGGTCCCAGTCTAGGCAAAGATGGCGTCGAGGATGCCAGGTTGTCAACAAGCTTTGGCAAAGTGAAATAAATGACTTTTCATGATTTTAATGACCAAAACTGGAAATATTTTGATTTTTTAGTCATAAAGTCACTGACTGATATTTTGGTCATAAAGGCATTGAATTTACATTCATGAGGTTTTGGTTTATAAAATTCATTGAATGACATTTTCAATCAGTGAATTTTTCAATCAGATACAATTTCAATCAGTGACTTTTATAGACAAAAACTTCACACAATCACTGACTTCAAGAGCTAGAACTTTAACAATAACCATACAGACAAACTGATTTTAACAAAAAAAATGTCAAAGGCTTCAATGACCAAAACTACAATCAATGAATAATGACCAAATTGACAATATATGTCTAATGACAAAAATTTCATTCAATGACTTAAGAATGAAAACCTCAACCAATGACTTGTATGGCCAAAAGCCTCAATGATGTTTGAGACTAATGACCAAAACAATGATTTTAACGACATAAATGTCAATGAGTTCAATGGCCAAATTGATAATATATGTGACTAATGACAAAAATGTCATTCAATGAATTTAAAAACCAAAACCTCAATCTTTGAATTCTCAGATTTCATTGATTTTTCAGTTTAATAACAAAAACAATGATTTTAACGACACAAATGTCAATTACATTAATGACCAAATTGACAGTCTATAACTAATGACAAAAATGTCATTCAATGAATTTTAAAAATGAAAACCTCAATCATTGACTTCAATGGCAAAAGCCTTAATAATTTTTCAAAGACTAATGACAAAACAATGATTTTAACGACACAAATGTCAATGACATTAATGGCCAAATTGACAGTCTATGACTGCTGACATAAATTTCATTCAATAATTTTAAAAAAAACTCAATCAATGACTTCAATGACCAAAATTTAAATCAATGTAAAATCTGTCCCACTGATAATCCCTTTCAAAACACTGTACCTAGATAGCATTTTGGGAATTCCGTTTGCTCGTTACAACTGGTTACATCCATTAAAATTACATGAAAAATTCATTACAATTCAAACGAATCAGTACAGCGTGTCCGAAAAGTTAATGTAGATGTTAGCTGACATGTGTGACACATGTTAGCCTAAATAAACTAAAATCAATGATTAAATACAAAGACTTCAAACAATGACTTAAGGACCACCTTATGGGACATCAAACACGCCTCACAACCCAGAAAACATGACCCAAAAATAAGTCATCTTTTTTGTCAACCAGATTTTCTCCAATCTTTTTCCATGCCATAGTGCCCAAAGTAGGGAGGTTCGATTATAGGCCACAGCCTATGTTCATTAAAAGGGGGATTTCGTATATTTTGCCAATAAAAGCAAAGGCTGATATCATGATGCATGGTGGGAGGGGGGAGGTCACGTGTAATGCGTGTGACAACAGTCACGAAAAAAAAATGGAGCCACCATCGATTTTTCCCCCAGCTCCAAATTGGCAAAGTCAGACACGAAATTATGCTTATAAGAGTGGAAATATGCGTGATACTCGCTCGTAAACACGTCAAATTATCATGCAACGTACAGGGGGTGTTAAAAATCGCTCAAAAAAATAGGGAAAAAAAAGAGAAAAAATGGGGCCGGACCCGGACTCGAACCCGCAACCGTCAAGATTTACGAGCTCGTAAAAATGCAAATGGGGCTGGGGGAAGAAAGGCATGAAATATACATGACGTTAAGGGCCAGCAATAACACGACACTTGAGCAAGTGTAAGTTACCATCAACGAGGGCGGTAAAACGACCCCAATTTCCGTCAAAAACTATGCTAGAACACTAAAACATGGTTTAACACGTTGTCCATGTATTTCCATGAGAAAACGGACTAACACTGGTAATTTAATATACAAATTTGTCGACTTCAACATTTGCAATGGATTTTAAGTGTATTTATACCTTAAAACGTTGATTAGAAAATGTTCTTGGGAAATGTGCAGAAATATTAATAATCAGCATTCGAAGAAGATCTCTCGATGGGAAACCAATGTCTGTAATCGGATTTTTTAATTCAAATTCAGCGAAACTGTCAACGGAAAAATGTGGGTGGAAACGGTGTTATATTCTGGTATTTAACGTGAAATTAAAATTTAATAAAACGATTTTTGAAAATACACTAAACAAAAATATGGTATAAAATGAAGATCTCTCGATGGGAAACCAATGCCTGTAATCTAAATTTTTAATTCGGGTTCAGCGAAAAAAATTGATGGAAAAATGTGGGTGGAAACGATGTTATATTCTGGTATTTAAAATGAAATTAAAATTTTATAAAATGATTTTAAAAATACTGTAAACAAAAAATATGATATAAAAACGTGGATCAAAATATGGAAAACCGATTTCCATAATCGAATTTTTAATTCAATTTAGCAAGAAAATGTGGGATGCTTTTCGATGAAAACCATTTGTTTTTATGAGGAATTTAAATAGTAATTCAAATTACCTTTTTTTAGCTATTGCAGACATAGAACATAGAGATATTAAATTGAAAGAGGTCATTGAAGAAGATCTTTGCACGAAAGCCCCTAATGTCTATATATGTGTCTGAAATCATCAGAAAATGCTGATGAAAACAACATTTTAAATTCTAAATTTGTAATTAAACTACTAACTCAAATAATTATTTTTAATTATTGTGTAATAATAAAAAAACTTGAAAGTATAAATCAGTCATCGAATAAAACACAGGTACACATAAGTAATAAAAATGCGACAAGATTTGGAGAAATGTTAAATTGCATTTAAAACAAGTTAAAGAGTGAAACAAAAGGCCTCAAGTCCATCCCCAAGTATCCACATGATCACATCCCCCATCAGAACATGCCCTAACCCGCCATGGACGCATCACTGCACCATTTGAAACTGCCCAAAACATTCAACAATTGGGATGGACCAAAACCCAAAATAAAATGCCAGAAGCCATTAAAGGTCCCTGCCTATTGAAGCGGCAGTTAAGCCCTACATTGTGTGTGCTCGACGAGCAACGGGATGCCCCTAGGGCCATTTCGATACAGATTCAGCCAATATCTATGGACCAATAAGCGGATGGAGAAATGTTATCATGGCCCTGTCTAGGGCCAATGAGGGGCGAGGGGACCGGCCCTAAAGGTAGGGGGTCGAGATCACATTTCGCATGCAGGAATTCGCTTATTCAGGGTGCCCTTTGTGGCGAAATAATGCGCGGTTTAGGGTAAGGGCCCAACGCATTCAACGTCTCACAAAAGGTCCATTGAGTAATGGCGCCCCAGGGGAACTGGATACCGGTAGCCAGCTTATATAAATAACGAAAGTAAATATGGGTCGAAAAAATGACCCATGAAGTTTCTGTGTGTGACAAAGGGGGGAGGCAGGTAGTGACCCATGTGTCTGACACAAGAACAGGTGGCTGAGAAATCCAAATTCATTAAAATTACTAAGTCCTTGAAAGTCCTTGAAAAATCTTGCATTGAAATGTTGGACAGAAGTCATCGTTTGAAATTTAGGTGATTAAAATCCTTCAAAGGTCATCGACTGAAATGTAGGAATCAAATTTTAGTCATTGAAGTTCTTCATAAATTGCCCAAAGAAATTCAGGTCATTCAAGTCATTGCTACACAGTAGATCAAAATTTGGATCATTCAAGTACTTAAAAAATCGTCAATAGAAATTACGTCATTAAAGTCCTCGAGAAGTCAAGGAAAAGTCAGGATTTACCATGCCCACGAGTCCTCATCAACTGAAATTCAGGTAATTGAAGTGATGAAAGAAAGTTAATAAAAAAGCATCATTTAAAATGTAGAATTTTAGATGACCATCGATTGAAATTCAGGCCGTAGGTCACTGCAAAAACATTCACTGAAATTCAGGTCATTAAATTCTTCAAAATGTCATTGAAATATCGGTCATGAATGTCCTGGAGAAGTCAACAACTGAAATTTTCATACATTAGCCAGTGAAAAAAACATTAGTTGAAATCCATGTCATTAGCAAGTGAAAAAAAAAACATTCATTGAAATTCAGGTCATTAATATCCCATTAAAATTTCGGTCATGAATGTCCTCGAGAACTACGCATCAACTCAAATTTAGATAATTTAAGTCATGAAAGAAAGTCAATGAAGAGACACTCGACCTTCAGGTCACAGGTCACTAAAATTCAGGTCGTTAATTTCTTTGAAAACACATCGAATGAAATTAATATCATTAAAATCCTCCAGTCATTAATGGAACTTCAAGTCAGTTCTTCAGCCATTTGTTGAAATTCATGTCATTAAATCCTTCAGTCAATGCTGATGATTTAGGCCATTGAAGCCATTGACAGTAATTGAAAATCAAGTCATTGCCAAGTTTCATCATTGAAAATCCAGGTAGTTGTAGCCATTGATTGAAATTGAAGTCATTAAAGTTCTTCAGAAGTCATCCGCCTAAATTTAGAGCATTAAAATTCTACAGTCATCAATAGAAATTCAGCGCATTAAAGGTCATTAGGCCATTAAAACCATTGACATTAATTGAAAATCAAGTCATTGCTAAGAAAAAAATCATCGAATGAAATTTAGGTAATGCAAATTCTCCAATCATCAATGGTAATTGAGGTCATTAAATCCCTCATTCATTGCTGATGATTTGGGTCATTGAAGTCATTCACAATAATTGAAAATCAAGTCATTACAAACTTCTTCGAAAGTCATCTGCTGAAATTAAGACTATTTTTGATTAAAATCCTACAGTCATCAATGGAAATTCAGGTTATTAAATCCTTTAGTCATAGCTGATGATTTATGTCACTGAAGCCACTGACAGGAATTGAAAATAAAATCATTGCATCCAAAGTTCTTCAAAAGCCATCAGCTGCAATTTAGACCATTTTTCATTAAAATCTAAAGGTCATCAATGAAAACTCATGTCATTAACATCTTCAGTCATAGCTGATGATTTATGCCATTGAAGCCATTGACAACAATTGAAAATCAAGTCAATTCCAAGTTCTTTATTTTAAAGTCCTTAAAAGTCATCAATGAAAATCCAAGTTGTTGAAGCCCATTGACAGTAAATGAAACTGAAGTCACTACAAAACCATTGATTGAAATTGAAATCAATAAAGTTATTCAAAGTCATCAGTTGAAATTCAAGTCATTAAATGTGCCTAAAAAGCCACTAAATCACTGAAATCAATTTTGTAAATTTGATGTTTAATTCTTGTGTCTTGTCGGAGACCCACAAAGGAAGACATCAAAGTGAGCCATGGAGTTCACGCCTTTCAATTTGCAAGCCAGAAATTTTTCACGCAATTTTGCTAATTTTTTATTAAATTTTTCTCCTCCGATTTTTACACAATTTTTTCAATTTCAACAGGCCGAACACGTGTTCATAAATGCAAACATCAATGACGTGCCGGAAAATCGAGCCGAAAACTTGATACGAAAATTGTCGTCTTAATTCGACGCGAATAATGCGGCTTTTGTGCTCGGAATATTTGGCGAAAAAATTAGCGAAAAAAAAAATTCATTTTTGGTAAAAAATCCGATAGAAAAAAGGCTAAAAAGCATGGCAATTTTGGAGAAAATGAAGGGATAATAACACGTGCCAGGGGGCGTTTGGGGCAGAAAAATTCACGCAAAATCAGCTTTCAGACAATGCCTTAATATATGGTAAAAACGCCAAATAAAAGACAACCTAATATTCCGCTAAAAAATCTGATACTTTAAGCCTGCAGACGCTATTTTGTAAGGCTCGTCATTTACGAATTAATATAAAAATAATTCCTGAGTGGGTTGGGATGGAAAAAAAATGACGAAATCTTATTAAATTAATGCAGCCTTTGTCATTAACGGCTGCATAGTTTATAGAAAAATCGATTTTGCCTAATAATAGAGCGGCTGTGGGAGGGGCAAAAAATTGCGAGTTATTTTTTGCTGAAAAGCATAGCAAAATTTCAAATTAAACCATGACAAGATAGGTCAAATTGGGAGAAGTTGCTACATTTGCTCACTAGATGGCGCTGGCGTATCGATTCCCCCCTATTTTGTTGGTACCCCCATTCACCAATGGACCTCACATAAGTCATGAGTACCAATATGATGATGAGCTTACTTATCATAGATATATGTTTCAAATTATTTCAAAAGTTTAAACAGTGTCAGAAATATATGTTCATACGTTTTGGACTTAATCGATGAATTTGTAATAATTAGACAAAAAATAAATAAATATTGGAAATTTGGAGAACAAACTTGAAATGCGAGTGTCATGACCTAATCCAAAAAATAAATTTAGAATAGCTTAGAAAAAAATAAATCGGAATAATTTAAAATAGTATCCTATTGTATGATTTTGAAATAAATTTGCAACAATTTTGAAACAAAATTAATTTCAGTAATCAGGAAAAAAACACGTTTTGAATAATTCTGAAAACAACATTTTGAATAATTCGGAACAAAAATTGAAAATTTGGAAAAAAGTAAAAGGGATCTCATTATCTACGTACATAAAAAATAGATTAGGGATAATCTGGAAGAAATAAATTTGGAACTAAGTTCATTTGGAATAATTCTGAAAAAAATTTGGTAATAAAGGTAAAATAAATGGTATGACATAAGTGTGGGTACAAATATTTCAGTCTCTGACACGTTTATCGCAACTACAGTATTGTGTGCAGTCAACCATCGTAAAATTTGACGAGTGATATGTGTTGTTGGAAATTTACAAATTTTCCGGATTTTTTCTTCTAAAAAAAAGCGTCCAGTATGTCATAAAACATCCTGTTTATATAAAAAAAGCGCTGTGTTTTAAACCCATTTAGCAGACAAACAATTATTAAAAATAATTTTTAGTTTTTTTTGTGTGTTAAGTATTAAGCAAGAACCCAAGCATTTTACAGTAATTATTTACTGTATTTAAGTAGCAAAACCAGATTTGGAGGATTTACAAGAGTAATCATTGTGATATTTATTTGAGCATATGAGTTTTCGATTCCGATATGATAAGCTGATACATTAGGTCTAAAAAATTCATCTGCATTTACTTCTTAACAAATTAGTGTGCTTTAAAGAATTGATATTATTATTTAAGTGCAAGTATACAAATATAAAGCACACAAGCAGGGTTCCCACTCAAATAACATTTTCAACTTCGATGACGTTTGCATAAAAATTTGAAATTTCCCTGACTTTTGCATGAAAATTTCTAATTTTCCTGACTTTTGCATACAAATTTCAAATTTTCCTGACTTTTTCATACAAATTTGGAATTTCCCTGACTTTTGCATGAAAATTTCAAATTTTCCTAACTTTTGCATACAAATTTGAAATTTCCCTGACTTTTGCATGAAAATTTCAAATTTCCCTGACTTTTGCATACAAATTTCAAATTTTCCTGACTTTTGCATACAAATTTGAAATTTCCCTGACATTTGCATGAAAATTTCAAATTTTCCTGACTTTTCCAGGTGAGTGGGATCCCTGATATATTCATACATGCAAGTAAAAAAGAGAAGAAAAAAGGCAATTAAATCATATGAAGTTATTTTATTGAAAATCGTAGGAGGTATTTTTCTGCTGTTTCACCTATCAAAAGATGGCCGCCTCCTCAGGCACTCCCATAAAGCACCCCCTCCACCCCCAAC
>JAQGAF010004631.1:0-13894 GCA_034687865.1 Kryphioiulus occultus
CATTTCGGTTACGCTCTCGTCGCGTTGGTATTTACCTGTGACAAATCTAGCAGCTCTACGCTGCACCATTTCGACATTATTACAATTCAATGTTGTTACTTCCGAAATGTGTTGCGTTAATTAAAATAAAACCAAACCTGGTTAAACCTAACTTTTTTTTGTTTGAATCCCAGTATTTTCCAATCTGCCCTGTAAGGTCATTCAAAAATTCTTTTGGTAATAAAACAATGTCACGTAGGAGTGCACCCAATAGCACACACCTTTAAATAATTAACATAACTTACAGTATATTTGACTGATGGGTGTTATGTTAAACCTAACTGGCAACAATCTTGTTAACAAGACGATAAAACAAAGGAAATCAAAAATTTGCGTATTTGTTATTAGCTAGTTATTAACTCAACAGACTTAATTACAGCTCCATCGATAAAACATGGGATTTTCCCTTTTAATTGACTGAGTAGGGCAATCAAAATTGTAAAAATTAGTGGTTGACCATGGGTGGAGCACGTAGCGTATACAATTGGTTTGGCCAATCTCGTTTTGACACGTGCGTTTACTTAACGTTAATTGTATTGGAAATTAAATTGGAAAGTAAATTGGAAATTAAATTAAAAAATATAAAATGTCAAGAAAGAAATAAAAATAATAACTCGAGCTTGACCAGTGTTAGTAATCAAGGCACAAGTCCGCTTCACGTGATACCAGTGGTCAGATAACTAATGAAGACTACAGTATAAATGCCCAGATTCGAGTCAGAAAAGCAGCAAAGGCCACCGCAAGTAGCCCATGTAACAGTTCGCATTTCCTTGATCATGAATCAAATCGCCATTTCCTTGCTTTTGGTCATGGTAGTGACGGCCTTGCCAAGGACCAAGAGGCAGATGTTTAAGACCGTAGATCCCGACAAGGCAGTACTTATGATGAACAATGAAGCTCACGTAAACCACATAGTGAACTGTCTTTTGCTGAAAGATCAAGCTCAAGTAGCAATACAATGTGACAAACATGGAAAGTTTATCAGAGGTAATGTACTTTACTATAAATGGTTTCAAATGATTAAGTTAGGAGGTCGATCTCCATAATTATTTACTTTCATAATACAAACATCATCGAAATTACTAGAAAAAATACAAGTGACCAGTCTAGGTATTACTGGCCTTTCTGTTAAGGGCCTCCATATATCATTGGAGTTGCACAATGAAATGCATATCGATAGGTTTGAACGCAATTCTAATGTTAAGTAACTAAAAAACTGCATCATATTACCTGTTGTATTATCGTTAGCAAGTACATAATTTAAAAAGTCAAGGTTAATTTAGATATTTAATTAATAATGGTATTCATAATTCATAACGACAAAAACGTTTTTTTAAAAACCTTTTTCACTATTTATTTTTCAGTCACATTTTTAAGTTAATTTTTTTTTATTTAAGAAGGTAAACAATAGAACTAATAAAAAATAAAATCCCTTTTTGGAGTTATGAATTTTGAATATCGTTTTTGTATTGAACATTTAAATTTACACTGACTTTTGAAATTATGTAATTTTCTACGATAATAAAACAGGCAGCATGAAGCAATTTTTTTTATTTTTTATCATTAGAACTGCGATCGGAAGGCATCAAAATGTAAATCTTTATCAAAAAGAATTCTATGCTTGTTAATACAGGGAGTCTCTAAAATCTCTAAAGCCATGGTCACAAATGAAACTGGGGTAGTGCTCATGAAATCAACCAAAAATGTCCCATGCTTATTATGATTTGTGAGACATGGTTCATATATACCAAAATTGCAACTCAACTTCCCTGACTTTCCTTGACCAAATCTGATCAATTTCCCTGACTTATCAAATAAAAAATATCACATGAAAGTAAAATTAACTTTATTTTCTACACTTCGCCCATTCAAGTACATGTATCTAAGTACAGGCATAGTTTTTTAAAAAAGTTAGACCACATCAAAAATCTAAAAAAATTACATGGGTTTGGAAATAACGAATTGCAAGTGTAATTTTTAGGTTTTTTTTTCACAAAAATGAATTGAAAATTAAAAATGTCCGGTCACAAGTTTTCCCTGACCACATTTCATTTCCCTGACTTTCCCTGACAGTATGAACCCTGCCCAGCTACAGCTAAATTTTTTGGTTGTGATAGACAAATGTCCAGAATTTTACCAACGACAAGATGGCTGACTAATGGTATCAAATCCCTGCATGACGAAGAGAAATTCTCCGACAAATCCCTCAAAAGTCCAACAATTCACTCTATTGAATTGGAGTATTATAAAGTAATCCTACGAAATCACATGAATAATAAAATCGTTGTACGAATGAAGCCCAGTCTCGAAATTAGGCAGTGGAATGCTAATTTCCCCAAAGATTTTAGTCCAACGAGCTACATCCAGGGGTTGACACGATAATGGAAACGCATGTTACATCCACACATTTCGTTATTAATATTGCGTTGGCACCAATTCTCTTTCAATGCAATCTTAACCCTTCTTGACATGGACTCTTGCGGTTCTTAACAGTCTCTATAAAAAACTGAATTGAACCGAATAGATGAATTGATTGCAATGAAACTTCGATTATCCGCCAGGGGTCGGAACGGGGGGTTTTGCCGGATAATCCCAATGTCTTAGTGCTTTCATCATTTTGTCCACCAATATATCAGACCCCCTTTCCCACATTATACATGAATACACTGTTATTACAGTAGTAAGCTCTTCATGAGAATGACAAAACATGCCACAGACCAGTACAGTACATGTACATTGGGGGAGGGGGAATACATGGTGATCATGAAGTCCTTCCCTCATTACAAACATTAATTTTTAAAAAGCTGTAAGATTTACAAGGACCACATTTTGGAAAAAGGAATCAAAAATAGCGCCTGTGCAGGGGAAAACGTCAATTTTTTTGTGTGCAATTTCAAATGAGTTTGAATTCAAGTGATATTTCCATAGTGTTGAAAATCACCCTAGGTTGTTTACAGTCAGTACTCCCTTCAAAATTTTTGCTTATTAACTTTGATTGGCGATTTGGTCAAGTGCTAGCAGCGGTCATCTTGAGGGTTTTCTTATGTAGATGCCATTTTCGATATGAAAAATTAACTACATGTGAGTTCTACCTTTTCCCAAAACTTTCTCCTCGCAACTAACAGTTTTGTTAACTTATTTTTTTTAATGGTGGTGGCCTACATGATCACCCTGTACTGTAATCTACTTGAAGCGTCACGGGAGAATCCCCACAATCCTGCAGCAGGAAAATCCGCCCTGCGGTGTGACCCCAAAGTTCATCGCATCACCTAATTTCTGTGTTTCGGATGAAAAAGGGTAAAACCAAAAACCACAGTATCTCACTGCACCAGGACACGAGTTCGTCCGATTATCCTGCGTATAGTGACCAACGCCCAAAGCCAGTTATGGTCATGCGGACATGGGGTCAAGTGTCCAGCCACGTATAAGAGGACAAGACTTCATTTTCACAGATGTTGTACTCGTGGTTGTTGTCCAAACCGAGTTGGACGAAACAACACGACTATAGTGGATTGAAGGACGAGTGATGGATTATTCATCGATTTAATTTCCAGCTCATACTCAACGTGGACTTCACAATGGGTCGAAATCCTCTCGTAGTACACCGCCTAAATCAACATTGTGCTGGCTTCAAAAGCAGATTTATAGATCCGCTTCACAATAGGCATTTTGGTGAATTTCCCCCCTCCCCTACCACCCACAATTGGTGAACCTCACGTCCAATGACAAAACGTCAAAAAATATGGAAACCCCCATTACACTCGTATAGAATGAATGGACAAAACACTCGATAAAAACAAGAAGGTGAGTGGAAGGGATAAGGTTGCCACCATCTTCAAAAACGTCTTAAGAAGCCATTTTCCTGTTAGGGCTCATCCATGGACTCATCCAAGTCCATGGTTGAAAAGCAATAGAAAACCCATCACATGGGGACGACTAATTTCCGGAAACAAAATTCACTGTGTTTTCCAGGGTCATATTCTAATTTTTCCATGATCAAAAAATATACGCCATAATCCAAATTTTTTGAAAAAAAAATAACTAGATTTCAAATGGTAGGTTTTTAGTTAACATTACCAAACAAACGTCTAAAGCAGCATTATTATTTCCAACGAAAATTACCTAAAATCCATTGTTTCTGGTAGTATTTTGAAAAAATATTCCTAAAATCCATCATATATTGGATTTGACGAATAATGCTGATTTAGACAGTTTTGAACATTTCAGAAATAGTAATATTGACATAAATTAACTCCGTAGACTAAGCTTGAATAATACCGGTACGGTAGATCGGTACGAATAAATCACCAGAAATAACGGATTTTAGGCGTAATCTATAGAAAACGTTTTCCAGAAATACAGTGTATTACTAACTAACGCAACACCGACGACAATTTCATTTTTTTAGACTAAATCATCAATGCATAAAATAAGGTTAATTTATGAGCGCCACAGGCAATTTTTTTTTTAGAAAAATTTAATCACAAATGCTGAATTTTAGGAGAATGGTAGGATTGATTATCTGGCCAATCATTTTTGTGCTGATTTCTCAGAATTATAACAAACACACACGAGATACAATTTCGATACTGAGAAATTCCAGATTTTAATTCAAAATTCCCTGACTTTTTCAGGTTTTCCAAGTTGACCATAAAATTTCCTGTGGTTTCCAAGTTTTCCGGGTTGGTAGTCACCATGTACATGTAGCCTACATATTGCTTTTTTTTCTCAAAATTTGCCAATCTGGTTGAAAAGCTGTAGACATCCCATGCATCCTGGGGGTTCCAGATAGGAGATTCCTGGGAATTTTTCAACTTTGTGAGGCTTAAATCGGAAACAAAACAACAAGACGACATCCGGAACCTCACACGTGTACACGTAGCAAGATTTACAGCCCTCGGGCTCGTGTAGGTGGTTTTGGTGCGTAAAAAAACATGTGCCAAACTGACAGCAAAAGGGGGGATGGGGGGATCGATCCGGGTTGCACCAACGCGTGGTGCACGCTCGAGGAAAGGGTTGAAGGTTAAAAATAATTTACGATGGTGCGAGCTAAAGGCAACTTTCGGCCTTGTCAAACCCCGATTTGGTAAGATGGTGCAGTACGAACCTCCATGAACTGGCTGGCCAACGCCAATTATCGAACAGCTACTGATTTTTAAACTGCTATTTCTCATTTCGTTTGAAATCTCCCCAAATCGAAAGTGAAACGAATGTGGATTCTATTTACGAGCATTCCTTCACTTTCGGTTGTGTTTACTGTCGTGTTTACAATTACTCTCTGGTGGAACAACACTGCCTGCTTATAATAATTCACGTCAAGGCCAACGTGGGGGGTCACGGGGGCCAGTTTACATGGGCCTTCATTTTCAGGGGCCTAGATGGGGATGGACCCAGGGTTTTAGAAACATTACGAAAATAAAATTTGTATAGGATTTATTTCTGAAATTCATTATTTGCGAATGTGATCTACATTTTCTTAAATTTTTACCATCATCATCAATGCTTAAATTACAATAACTTACTTATAAAAATTGAAAATTTAATACAAATTGCCAATATTTTCCATATTATAGCGTTTGCATAAAATGCAACATTGGTGATCAGCGTTTTCATAAATATTTCTGATGATCTGTTCGTGATCTGTTTTTCAATGAAATGAAAAATTGCCACGTTAACTCCTACTAAAATTTTTGCCATCATTGGTATTTCCTCATACATTTCTTATGAAAAATCCACTAAAAAGGCATTTTTGTTTCAAAAAATAAAAAATTGCCATTAGTGTTTCCATTTTTTTAGAGAATTTAACTAACATTTATCGTTTCATCGTTTGTGCTCTAAATTTTCCAAAAAAATGTCACCATAATCATTAATAGGTTATTTCCTAACACATTTTCATTTCTTATGGAAGATCCATAAAAATGCATTGTCGGTGATGTTTTTTTTTAATATGCCATCAGTGTTCCCATAGTGAAAAGCATTTAGAAAACGCCCAAATTCCTTTATTTCTGGCAAATAAAAAAATCACCTGTGGCTTTGCTAAATTAAAATACAACAGTGATAAACAGGTCGGCGATAAATTGTAAATGTATTATAAAATATTTTAATATTCATTGAAGATTCGTAATACTAAAAAAATTGTTGAATGGACTCAAGGAGAAAAATGCCCAAACTGCAGATAAAAGCAATATTCTCACTATTCTCGTCGCTATTAATATTTCTGGAAAACATTAAGGAAAATACGCTTAAACTTTATTACTTCTTATGCATTTTCACGAATTTCGCATTCGTCACATACATGTATAACATCACTAATTTTTATATAACTAAACCGTATAACTGGACTAAAATCGGTCATATTTTATGTCATCTAGTTTCTCTAAAATTGACGAATGGAGGCCTTCATTTGACATCTGGCCTGGCATATATCAAAATTAGATGGCAGCACCATAGCGAACCCTTTTAACCTGCGAAGGGCTGTAGTGGGGAACTGAATTTTTGCAACAAGTCATCCATCAACTGATCGAAAAATAAATATCACGTTGGCTGGTTTTATCCAGACGGTGCCAGTAACTGAATGTGAGACAAAAGTTGACCCAAATCGCACTTTTCTCAACATGTGAAAAAATCTCTCCTGAGACGTCCGATTTGTTGAGGGGGGGTTTGCAACAATACATTTGGTTAATCGAGGCCAACGAGCTTCATTACGGCAATTATTATTATTAAAAACGAGTAATTTGTTATCTACTGAATCGAAGATTGTTTATTCAACCGGTTTGGGGGTCCTGACAAAAACTAAAAATGTTGTGTTCATTGTTTTCCTTTTCCTTCACAAAATTTGCTTGTTTTTTCGATGTACGTGAATTTTTCCTAGGTAAACTGAAATAATAAGGTCGAAATGAAAAGCTGTGAAATTCTCAGCATGATTGGTGAGATGAAAACTTTCACACATCGAAGATTTTCAGGTGGGAAGGCAAAAAAAGTAAGCATGATGCGAGGTTGTTCAGTTTTTTTTTCATTAAAAACATTTTCCTTCTACGTGTTTCACCATTTTCGTCAT
Organism: Kryphioiulus occultus; assembly: GCA_034687865.1. Lineage (NCBI taxonomy): Eukaryota > Metazoa > Arthropoda > Diplopoda > Julida > Julidae > Kryphioiulus > Kryphioiulus occultus. Next base: position 7,097 of record JAQGAF010004631.1, read on the forward strand.
GAGTCCTTGTGTAATTATATTTCACAAGGTTACCTTTTGTCTCGCCATTGCGAGGAGGCTCAGGTGGTGAAATTATAACAAATTTCTCAAAATTGCTTAAAACAAGCACTGGGTGACGCCACTACACCTAGCAAACTTCTATAGTTTCTATAGAGGAAATCTCTACAGAGTTCAACAATGTTTTTCACTGCAGTATGGTTACTTGCAGAAATTAAAGTTACCTTGCGTGAAGTCGGCTCCAATTAAAGTTAACTTACATAGTCAGATTAAACCAAGTCATTTAGATTAACTAGATGTGTTTACACCAGCACACCTAGTTTGGCACCTGGTAGTGAAATGTTGCAAAACACACAGAATCCTCTGCTTCGTAAAAACGCTGCATGTGTTTTTGGTTAGCAAAACTTAACAATGCTTTTGAAAAATTGTTTGGCACGACAGTCACTGTTTGCATGCAGAAATTAAAGTCAAATTGCATAAAGTCGGCTTAAACTAAGTCACTTAGAATAAGCAGATGCGTTTAAATGGTTTGCCACCTGGTGGTTGAATGTTGCGAAGCACCTAGAATCCTCTGCTTCGTAAAAAAGCTGCACAGACCTCGGGGGTGTGGTCTTAGTTTACTAAAACCAGATACAGCACATGCATGCAGGCATAAATTGGGTTAAAAATTCTGTTGGTTATTGCATCTTGGTACTAACGTCTCGAGTGTCCAGCAAGTGCACAGAATGCAGCATAGATGGCGCTGCTCATTCTCGGAAACAGGTGTAATGGTGATACATGTGCTTTTGTTTAACCGCATGCTGGGTAAATTAAGGCGCTCCAGAGCGTAACTCCTAACCACTACAACTCGCCTAGTTTCCGCATTATCAATGAAATTAGGGCTGCGGAATTGCAGAAACTGCAATTACCTACCTCGTTTTTATGGTAATGCAGTAAACAATGGCATATCCAGTGAACCACGCCGAGTCATTTACTTAATTCTTTTTGGTTTACGAGCTGAATATGATCCTATTTAGGGTAATTTGAGGAGATTTGAAAACGAGTCTGTCGTAGGCGACAGTGGCTATAAAAATGCCAACCGAGACAGTACAGTGTATTGTGCATGTACATGTATATAGTTTGCGACTAGAAACGCTGCTTGAATGCAGGTAATGTGACGAGTCAACGGTTTCGTGACTTTGTTTATGAGACATGACCTTTGTACTGGATACACCGTTCAGGCATGCAAACTGAGACCTGAACGTTGGAAACTGAAACTAGGTTACTTACACGAAACATTATCTGAATACAGAATGACATGCAGTAAGTAAATGTCAAGATTCACTACCCGCTGTGTAAAATACATTTACACAAATTAAAGTTACAACTTTAGAGTTCAGGTCAAAAGCACTCTTGGCTAGAACCGATCACTTTCGATGGAAAATCAGAGAACTACATGTAAATGTGACACATTTTATATACAAAAGTGCAAGGGCGTCCTAGTATTACGTCATCATAGTTCCTTAAATTGTGGTTACAAAGCAATCATTTGTCAACGCCTATACTGAGCTTTTTTAATATACTTTTTGCGTGACAATTTTCGGTCAAATTTGTATACAAATTTCGCTGAATTCGACATTGTTTCCACCAATGATTATGTCTTTACCTAGTGCATGGGGTACGTGTCTAAAAACCGAATGGATAAACAGTATCCATATTTCACCGAACAAGAACGGTCCAATTCCACAGGGTTTAATTCAAACAGCACATGTAGATTATCATTTTTTTAACCTGGCAATTTCAATAACAATTTCTTCCACTTTTGAATTTTTGCTAGCCAACAACCACTGTATCTGTTTGATAGATTTTCCATTACGTGGTGAAAGTCCACAAACTTTTCCTTAAAAAACCAATGGATTAGAATAAAGTTCATACACAAACTAATTCATAACATTTGTAACATTAAAAATGTTCCAGATTCTCCAATTATAACATGAACCTTTGACTGTATTATTTTCACTTTTTCATTGATGTGCTTAAATACTTTTTATATTTTCATTAATGTTATGCATCGATGGTTTTTATTTGTTTTTTGATATGTAATTAAATACACATACCATTATTATCCACTTTGAAACTATATTTCCATTTTACATTTAGGTTCTTAACTGTATATAGACCTACACTAAGCTTAGTTGAATGCAGGTGTATCATTTTCACTGGGAGCCACTGTATGTAAAACGTACGATTGAAAACTTATCAACAAGTAAATCCATTGTCTTCGATTTTTCCAATTTCCCTGACAATTTCAGGTTTTCCAGGTACGTGCATGGACAGCTTCTCGCATGCTTTCCCTTCCTCAACAGGAGGCTGCCGTCCATCACGACAATATTCTTCAAGATGAACCAGATTAAGACCACAATGACATAAAATTTATTACTCGAACATCATAGCGACGGTTTTGTTATAACCGATTGGGACTTGCGAGTCACATATGGGAGCAATTATCACCAAAATCCCCAAAACTTGATTAAAGAGCTAGATTTCGTCGCAAAGCCTTACCTCTGATAGATCCTGCAGGTGGAATTGTTAATCCTTTTATCGGAGCTGTACCTGCGCCTGTCCTCGAACAGGTCTTTGATGGCGGTGACGGCCAGCACGAAGATGACGGGGATCATGGCCACCTCCTTGCCGAAGGCGTTGATCTGAGGTACCCAGTTCAGAAGCACGATCAGCAGGAAATAGAGATTGGCGAAACGGTGGAACTGCTCGAACAGATTCTTTGGCAGAAACGACAGCACAGTGTACTTGGTGGTGCGGATACTGTTGCCCGCGTAGCCCCTGTTGTTGGACGAGGAGGGTGAGGGTGAGGGTGAAGGGCCGGTGGTGGGGCCCTCGACGCTGCTCGCGGCCCCGGCCCCGCCCCCACCCACAGCTTCCGATGCCGATAGGTGGTTGGGCACCACCAGGCGGTGCTTGGTCTCCGGCGGGCGCGTGCGATTCTTCCAGAAGATCAGCTTGTCCACGAACGATTGCACGTGCATGTGCAGCGTGGCCTGAGAGTCCGTGCGACGCGATGAGCTTCGGTCCCACATCTTCATCCTCATACATCTGGAACGGGATTCAAAAATTATTGATATAGTAATTTGAGCCTCTTCCTCGGTCTTCTTTTACATGTATTAGAATTTGCATGTTTCCGATGCCGTTAGCTGCATGGTCACACACAGGCGGATTTTTTGACAGTTTTGGACTATCACCTACCAAATTTATTGTAAATCGCAGGTTCGGATCTGCCTGTTAGTGGGCAACGTAACATACTAGCTGTAATTGAGCCTTTCATGCAAAACTATCCCAAAACAGAATTTTAAGTGAATGCGAATTATTCTAGGTTATTTGTGCTAAATTCTCAACACATACCTCGATTAAAATCCTCAAACAATTACAAAATATACTCCGCAGACATCTTTAACATTTCGACTAAAATTTCTTTAATTGATTTTAACGAACTTTTAATAGTTTTTCAGTGGAATACGCAATTCTAAACAAAATCAAGTGTAGAAATTCCCAAAACATCAATCCATCAGTACACATTACACGATCATTACCCATCAAACAGCATTTCCCTCGTTACAAATACTTTAAGGAATATACATGTACACCGTACTCTAAAACCCAGTATTCCTGCAGTAGATTTTCACAAAATTGTCATTAAATTTAGCCTATGGCGTTTGATTAATTATTAAATATTTATTTTTTTAAATGTTTCACAATTCATCAACCATTTGTGATGGTGTGTCACGATCTATCAATCATTTGTGATGATGTGTGCCACGATCCAGCATTTGTAATGGTGTGTCAGGATCCACTATTTGTGATGATGGGTGTCACATTGTCAGTGCGATAAAACTAAATTTTAAGTGTAGACAGGTACATTTCCTGTCCAAAAAAGTCCCATTTTCAGCTTAGGGTTACGTTGATTTCAGAAGTTTGAAGATCGCTGATGGACTGTAATGGACAGCATCAAAAAAATCTAATACAAGTACGTAGAAAAATCGATTATGCACGTTTGACCTTTGGCCCGAGAGGTATTATAAATTGATAATGTGATGCACATCTTAACACCCATTCCCTAATGTACATGTAGAGTGCACGCGTGTCAATTTCCATACTAGAAAGATCAATTATTGATAGTTTCCTCACCCAATTCTGGGGCTACACAACAGATGCAGGTCAGGGAAGGGGAAAGTGACAGATTTTGATTTTTCAGAGAAACCGCCCAAAGTAATTGACAGTAAGCTATAGGGCAGATTCGCGCAAGCAGCCAGATACTGTACAGTGTAGCTGCTTACATGTAGGCCTACGTCACATGTTTTGCACAGCTGTAGAGCAGTAGGGTGTAACTGCAATCCACTTATAAAGCCCTTCTGCCCTGATTAGCCCAAAAATTTGGTTACGAAAAATTACTGGTGCATGTCTTCCAAATAGCACTCGGTGTGAACACTGAACCAGACTTCCTAGGCCAGGTTCAAATGCACCAGCGTCGTCAACAACAACAACAATAATAATAATAATAACACAGCCTAGACTTACAATAACAGAAGTCGTAAAATCACGCCTCGGTCTCAAAAACAAGTTTTATGGAGGGAAAAAAACCTAAAAGCAAACGTCGTTTTTATCGTTTGCAGGCTTCCATTTCCCACTAAGGCTGGGCCACAACCTGCACTTGGAAGTAAGCTAACGATGCAATGAATACATTTCCAAGAAAACTCCATTTGATGCATTTGACAAACTACTACTGACGTCTGGCATCAGTGGCATGTCCGAGGACACGCCGACTTAAGGACTCGCCATTATCATCACCTTGTAAAACATCTTCTCGTACGGCCACTGAGCATTACCATTTACCTTTTCGTCGAGAGATTCCGATCAATTTGATACTTATTTGGGTCAAAACCTACTTGGACCTCAATGTTTTCTGGGATGATCAAGGCTGGCGGAAATATGCGAGAATTGCCGAAGACAGGATCCTGAACTAAGTGACCAACATGACCAGAGATATTAGCCTCGTTCCACAAAGTCTGTTTTTAATTCACCCAACATGTTTTAATATTCGCTGCCTGTCGTTATTTATGACCGTGATAAAAAATGTTATTTGGCCAAAAAGCAAATGCGTGAGAAGTAAAAACTTCAAAAGATCACCGTATTTCATGAAATACACGTACATGTATAATGCAAAACTGCAAATTGCAATACTTTTTTAAACGTCTTACACGTAAACCTATTTTATACCCTCAGTCATTTACATGATATTTTTTAAAATAAGAAAAAAAAACAAGACAACAACACGAGACAATGACTAATCAATTGGCTGATGCAAACTGTCTAAATTTCCCTGACATTTCTTGACATTTTCACGAATTCTCAAACGCCTTTTCATTTCTCTGACATTTCCAGGATCAATAGTGATGTTCATAGTGATATACAGGTGTACATAGTGATTTTCAGAAACTGTCTCTGCCAGAGTGATGACATGATCTTTAGTATAAAAAATGCCTTAGGCGAATTTGCGAAACTGGATGACTTTTAGGCAAGGAATTTTAACCCACATATTTATTTTATAAATTAATCAAAGGCAAAAATTACATGACCCTAAAGTAGATTTAATGACTTTCGTGACTTCCGTTTCCGGCAGACACCCTGATTCCCTGACTTTCCAAAAAGCGCATGGGAACCCTGTTTTGTTTTTGTTTAAAAAATAATTTAACTGCAGTTTATTCATCCTTAACCAGTGCACTGATATTATTGCAGAATTTCAAATTTCCCTCTCTAGAGACGTTCAAATATTATGTCATCACTTTTTCGCAATTCTCAGCCCGATTACTGACGGCATAATCATTGACCCAAATATTTCGAAATTGAGGGAACTTTTTCTGACAATTACATAAAAAATCTTTCTGAGAATTAGGGCAACAATGATGAATTTTAGCCCAAGAAAGTCATAATGAAGCGAATAATTAGAAAACGCCGCGGGCCGCAGGCGTCATTTTTTTTCTAACTGGATTTAAGCCAATTCTTATAAAAATCAATAATGACATCATCATTTGGCCAACCTCTCATGATTTGACTGACCCTTTCAACCCTACACGACTAGTAATACTGATCGTGTAATGGGCGCAATACTGAAGGATTGATGTTCCATTGTAATTACTTACGATTATCCGAATTTTCCTATTTTACTGCTGTCCTGTCAGTATCGAAATTAATGACAGTAACACTGACCGTGTCGGATCGGCACAAGATCGAGCCACGTTCAATTTTGGATTCCTGCCAATACAGTAGGCCTACATAAGTGGAAAATTTGAAATTTTCAACAATACTGTATCTGCGCGCTGGCTTATGAGTGGTTACACTAGTGGTAATAAATGTCAGGAATATTTAGCACTGATTGTTTCAATGTTTGGAGTGCACCACGTTTAACGTTGCAACTCGTTTTCGACATTTGTAAAGGTTTCCTTGCCTAATCGTTTACAGTTATTGCATGTAAAGAAGGGTTCTTAAGATTCAACTATGTCGTTAAAGTATTGATCAACAATGTTAAATTTCAATTCAGACGGTTCAACAAAAAATTTAATCAACTACTTTAACAGCTAGTACTGTTGAAGATGGTATTGAGAAAAATGGTAAGTGCAGAATTTTTAAAACTTTTTAAGCCGGTGAAGGAGTTAAATTCAGAGTTAATTCCTCTTGTTATCGTCATGTTATCCTTATGTTACATTTTATTTTATACTATGTTTTTTAAAAACACGCAAATCAATAAAAAAT
>JAQGAF010004632.1:0-13893 GCA_034687865.1 Kryphioiulus occultus
GAACAGAAGAGGACCTAAAACACTACCTTGTGGTACACCTGATTGCACATTGACCCAGCCAGATTCCTTCCCATCAAAACGTGCATCTTGTTTTTCGCAAAACTTGAGAACGTCATCAACGACGCCATAGCGTATAGACGACGCCAACTGAATGTAGTGATCATTATAGGGAACAGGTTGCTTAACATTTGGCATTGTGTCTGCCCATGACATTTGTGTGTTAGGTAAGATGGGGTGGCGTAAAATTAACAATTCCCCTTGCTATATTACCACCCCAGGCTGGCGAAAAATATATTTTCACCTCGACCTAACAAAAAAAATGCTATTTCTACTCAGTTTTAGGACGGGCAGACTCCTAGAACGAATAGAGACTCATGCAGCGACCTAGAAATCCCAAAATCAATCAATGAAAAAATTGCATACATCAAAATTTCCAAAATCCACGCTAGAAATTTTAAAGTCAATAGATAGAGAAATAGTATACAAATTGCTAAAATACATGTTAAAAATCACAAAATCAAGGGATGAGAAAATTGTATACATAAAAATTTCTAAAATTTACCATAAAAAAAATCCCAGAATCAATGGATGGCAAATTTGTATACATAAAAATTTACAAAATCCACGCTAGAATTCCTCCTGTCTCTCTGCACGTTAAAGATCCCTCAGGGGGACATATTTCTCCCTGTGGACAAAATTACAAAATGTCCAGGTTGATGGCCTGCCCCCTGGCTTGGTGTTAGGCCCTCCTGTTAAAAATCTCACAAACAAACAAACGAAATTCTCAACTTTGGACTATAACAATTTTAATTTTTCACACTAAGTCAATGCAAGAACAAAGCAATTTATCAAACAGTTATTTCCTAATTTAAACTAAGCTTAAACAAGCTGAATGCACGAAGCGATAGCATTATAAAAATATCTCAGACACTTATCTCACTTAATCCGGACAATGCTTGCTCCTTATGCGCGATCAACCCGTGCCTTGTACAGTGGCGGCCAAATGTTTTATATCTCATGGCTATTGGATCACAATGCTGTTTTTGTCCTAAACATTTGGCCACCACTGTATCTTGATTCACGTCCCAAAAATGAAGATCCTGCTAGATGCCCGAATCTGTTATTGTGCTTTGCCACAATGCACTGCCACCAGTCCCAGTGCTTCTTAGCTAAAAATTTCCATTGCTGCCCAGCCATTGGGAGACCAAGATGAGTGACTGGGCACACTGAGCAAAAACCCTCAAGTTCGTTTAAAATAAACCGCCAGATACATGATACATAAACAAACTTAAAAGGTTCCACATTCCCCGCGACTCCTCATTTACAGGTACATGATATTCATATTTTTTTAAAATAAACGCTAAATAATATAATAAATGAAGTACAGGTATTCATACCTATGAGATAATTGACATTGCCATTTATGTTGACATTTTGTTGTTGTGGTGACGCAGTTTGAAAAGTTGCAGGAATAACTCAAAAAGTGAATGAGTCTAATAAGTTGTTTCACACTAGACACAATGGCTGTTTTAACGAAAAGGAAGGAAGAGAAAGAATTGCGAGCTAGACTTCTTGATTTTCTGAAAACATCACTACATTATAATCCTGAGCAAATAATTATTTGCTTCCCTTATGATGGTAAGCTAAATGGCATTTTTGTTATTATTTTTTTTATAGGGTGTTCATTTTAAAACGATATGAGAAAGAGAATTCGTGTTTGAAGGATTGTCTATTGAGTGTCTCATTGATTCTAGCCCATTAAAAATTATCAATTTTGATGCAATTGAAATCGGCCCACTCAATCAATTGCTGTGCTCAAAAACGTGATTTTTCAGGGTTTTTTTATAATTCACGATTAATATCCAAAAAGATGGAGTTACATGATGAAACATCTTGCAAATGAATGTTTAATATCAGAAATTTTCACTTAACAAGTTTAATAAATTTTTAAAAGTGGAAACCAAATTTTTCGTAATTTGAGGAAATGCATGTCTGGTGACCCTTCTTTGGAAAACACTCAGGAGTTGCTCAAACTGCAGGCAATTATTTGTAAGGCATGGTTCTCCCTATGGTTGATAAACATTTCCCCAAACACGATTTCTCTATCTCATATCATTTTTAATTAATCAAGGTGGAAGGTTTTTAAATGAACCGCCCTGTATATTTTTTAGATATAGTATTCCTTGTATATGGTATGTTGAGTTTCACAATTTTATAGTTACTGCATTGGGAAAGTATTTTGAAGTCAATTCATTCGGTTCAATATATGTGCACAATTGATGCACATAACAAAGTTTTATTTTCATTTCTTCTAAAATTTTCATGACTGTATCAGCAGTCAGATATTACAAATTTGAAAAAGTCCGATTGTTAGCATGCGAATTGCAATGCGCTAATACTCGATTATATATTTTATTCTCACATGTAGATTTATATGAAGAGCGGGCAATACTCATGGGTAAAATTGGACGTCACGAACAAGCTCTGGCAATTTACATTCATATTTTAAAAGATTATTTTCAAGCTGAGGAATATTGTCAGAAGACGTTTGACTTAACCAGGGAGGGTTACAAAGATGTGAGTTCTACACATGTATATCACAGATGTCTATTGGAGGTTCTCAAAGACAATGAGTCTTCAGATTCCTATGTGGTTGCAATGGTGTTAATAGGATAATTTCACGCCTTGCAAAAAGTGTGTTTATCTTTATTGGCGTTTGCAGGGCATCTTGCAACTACAATCTAACCTTACCTAACCTAACCTATGCCTTTGGTTATAGGTTCTGTTAGATTTGATTAGGAATTTTTAGTCCATAAAATATTTTGGCTTGTCATATAAGCTTGTCATTGAAAAGTATCACTGGAAAAATTCGGAGGTAGTTGTGAAACTATTAAACTTTCTACAAGGAGGTGTTCAATAAGCTTCTGGAAATGTCGAGGAAATGTTGTCAGGCGGTGTTGAGCAATGCTTCATGTCGATTTGAAGATCTGCTATAATGTCAAAATGTTTTCCTCAATGATATGCTATCAGAGCATTGAATTGAACATTGTTGGCATTTTTTGTGCCAGCAACAAAGCAACAGATGAAAGATTGGCGATACTCAATGAGCCCTATCCCAGAAAAGTTAAAGAAAAAATTAAAATGAAAAAGTTGATAGCACCTGCATTTTTTGAGTAAAAAGGTGTCTTATTGGTAAATTTTCTGTAGCCAGGCACTACCATTATGCTAACTGCTACTGTAACACACTCAGGAAACCTAAAACATCAATTCCATGCAAAAGACCCCCACTCTCCAACCCAGATGTTTACATGTACCTTCTTCACAATGATGAATGTCCACATGCCGCATTGAAAACAATGCAGCTTATTGTTGGATTCTGCTGGATGGTTGTGCCTCACATGACCTACACCCCTGATTTGGCTTCTTCAGACATTCACCTAATCATTGTTCCAAATGCAGATTTTCGAAGAAGGTATTTTGCTATTAGAGAGAAAATCTTCAATCGACATGGAGCTTTGCCTTCAACACCAGCCAACCGTGTCTTTCTACCAAGGATGAACATTTTTTATTAATAACTCGGACTGGCATGAACGCATTTACCAAGTTTCATTAAAATCCCTCTTGCCGTTCTTTTTAAAAAAAGTGATTCTGAAAACTTATTGAACTCCCATCGTAGAGCAGATGCCAGCCCTTTCGCCTTGTAATTTCCTAAAAATGTTATCTAGTAACAAAAACAGCTAATGGAAGACGATATCTTGAATACTTCATTGAAATCATTATGTCATATGTCGTTCCCCATTTCAGTTCGCCTTGTTATTTTTCCCTAGGTTTATTTAATGCTCTTGAAGTTATATGCTGCACCACCAGAATCTGCCTTGGTTGGAATCCTAGCTCCAACCTTATCTAGGCCTGATCCAAACATCCCAGCAGCTTTAAAGTTACTCAAAGGTCATCCTGGAGAAATTGATCCTGTGAAGGTTAAGCTCAATATTAATTTGTATACTCCCTGACAGTTGCTCTTTTACAATTCAAAATAGACTACGTTTGTGTGCCTACTTTATGAATTGCTGAAGCACTTAATGGGAAGGTCCCCACCTTGTTTATGCAATTTCTTCGTAACATCGGTTATTCTTTATAGCTTGACTACAAGTTTGAGAGGTTTTCCAAATGCCTATGTATAAGTTGGAAACGTAATCGTTGCGTGTGATGATACTTTCTTCATAAAACGGTTATTCTTGATCGCTTAATAAGTACTGCAGGGCCACATTCACTTTAGTTTGATGGATTTGTCTAATTACTCACTGAAAGACAAAAGAAAAACATCGCAGATGCCGCCATCTAGCGGCCCGCCCGAGTAAAATTGTTTCTGCAGAACTGTGCACATTCTGCAGAAAATCCTATGTTCGTTATTCTGCAGAATTCTACATAAAATTGATGAGTAATTCTTGTGGAAAATTTGCTGCATAGTTATGCAGAAACGTAATTCCCAGCAAAAAATCGAAAAAATTGGGAAAAACTAAAATATTTTTGCCATTATGTCATTCCCTAACATCAATGCATTAGTAAACCTAACATTAGGAGTAATATTAGAATTTACATTTCTTCTCAAATAAATGACTTACTTTGGTGGGATTAGATCCTGGTTCGTCAGCTTCACTGGCAGATGCACTAACCACTACGCTATCCGGACAGCTCAAACAAGCTAAGTTAATTTTCGACCTGATTCCCAGCCAAGTATGTTTGCGTCTGTCGCACTATGCTTGAGATGACCTCGCGCGTCCAGAACAGTGCCGCACTGTCCCGCGCGACCAGGACAGTGCCGCACTGTCCCGCGCGTCCAGGACAGTGTCGCACTGTCCCGCGCGTTCAGAACAGTCCCAGAGTGCATCGCGCATGCACCCAGGACAGTCCCAGAACGCTGAAAAAAATGGGGTGTCCTATTTTGCAAAAATAAGGACCTATACGAGTTTGGACCTTTTTTCAGGAAAGACCAAAAAAAGCCGTAGTTTTCCCACCCGGTGACGACCTTTATCGTTAGGACCATTTTGTGACGTCTTACACGACCGGGTGCTATCTGTGGTGATGGTATGAACATATGTCTCAAGTGACATGTCATATGAGATACCTCGAATGGTCCAAACATCACATTGGACATCTACGTGTAATTGCCATGTTACACTATTGTGAGATATCTAGATGTTGTCATGACGTCATATGAGAAACCTAGTGGTCCAACTAACATGAGTGAGACTCAACATCAATTCTGCATATTTCTGCTGAGAAATAATATTCGTTTTTATTCTCTTCTGCAGAATTATTTAGGCAGGGCTCTTTTTCTGCAGAACTATGCGTAACTTTTTATCATGGGTGTGTATATCATCTGTGATTTTCTGGGTAATTAGAAATACAATCAAGCGATCAAGAATAATCGTTTTTATGAAGCCATTGTCATCCAACGCAATGATGTCATGTTTGCAATTTCGACAATAGAATCCCAACCTCAATATGTTGGGCAGAGGTGGGGAACCTCCTATTAATTCATAAAGATTTGAACTTTGGTTTGTAAAAATTTGCAAGTGATGATTTTTCTTATAGATGAAATTTTGCAAGTTCTTTGTATCGCCATGAAGTTCCCAAGAAGTAAGTTTTGCAATCTTTCGTTTTAGGCTCTTGAAGTCATACCAGAAACGATCTCAGTTCAAGATATACATGAATATCTTGATCACGTGATGCTTTCAATAACCAATCAAAAGCGACGGTCCCAAGTTCTGATGAGCTTGCTGTATGCAGAGCATTTGCAGGTACGCTTTACTAAATTCTAATGTATTTCGCTTTAGCAAAAAATGGTACATGTAGGTCTACTTTAATATCTGGGCAATATTCATGTACATTGTCCACCCACATTCATGGACATGTACACCATGCATTCCATCATGTCAAAAGCTATCCAGTAGATCGAGCCCATTATCTGACAGGCGCGGGCATGGGTACCACAGAATTGCCAGGAAGGGGCAAAATTTTCCAGGAGGGAGGGGGGGGGGGGGCAAACCCATGTATATACATGGTTAGGCATTTAAATTGATAATTTGAAATGTCATTAAAACAAATTTTTAACTGCAACATATCCAATTAATTCATTTATTTCCGAAATAAAAATATGATATCTGCTGAAATAACAAATGTTGACTGGTTATTAGTCATCAAAGCTTATCAAACAAAACTATATTTTGACAGAATTCTACTCATACCCTGCTTAACTAGCTACAGGAACTTGTGGGTATTTTTGCCCATACCTCCCGTGTTAACTTAATTTTCAAGGGGAGGCAAATGCCCCTTTTGCATCCCCTTCTGGCACCCATGGGCACGGGACCCATGGCAGGGCTGATGTGCAGGGAAACGTGTGGTTTAACCGTGGGCCATCATACAAGTAGTTGCTGTGCAATTTGGTCATTCAAGGGAGTCATTGAGTGATTGGGCCTACATTTTTGGTGTTATTCTGTGCCTAAATTTGTTCCCAGTCCAACACTGACGGGATGAGAGCATTGTTGGTTTATTGGAACTCCGTTGGAAATGTCGGATAATCAAAATCATCTGTTTGGCCCCATCCATTACCAAATTGGTAGTGTTTCTAACTAACGAAAATATTATAAGTCGTAGCTCTATGAAATGTAAACGAATCGTCTAAAGCCTCGAGAAACAAGTGAATGCTTTGAAAAGATTGAACAACAAAGTGGGTGCCATACCCAGTTTTTCTTCGTTTCGTATCGCTTCGCTCATGTGTCAGTCTCCTTTGCCACCATACCCCGACTACGTCAGTTCCCCCGCTTTTACGTCAGTATAGCGACAACAATACTTGTTTTTCATAATTTATGAGACATTTTTTGAACTTGCATCTTCAGTGATTTTATGAATTAGAAACTGTTTATTCTCATACTGTTTTGCCTGAAAAAAAGTGAAAACTCGAACATAGGCGGGGTGAAGGGGACCTACTCTATCATAACAGAAGCAACCTCAAACCATGACATGACCGCCACAATGCTATAAGTTGGCAACTGGTACTGTGGGTTGAATATACTGTTCTGTGGACTGCACATGCACCTTGGTGTGTCAGAACCAAACAGCATAAAGTCGTTCGCGTCGCTTCAAAGTATGAGCAAATGTAAGTCTGGCCATCCGTCTTTTCTTGGAAATCAGAGGTATCTTTGCAGAACGTCTTCCAAAAATACCTGCTTCAATCAGGTGGCATTTGGTGGTTGAGACACTAGCATTTATCTCATAACTGTCCCTCATTTCATGGTTTAATTCAGACGGCGGTAGTCCCCGCACGGTCGCTAGTCGCCGGACGCCTTCTTCACCAAGTGCAAGGGGCTCGCCCATTGTGACTTGGACGGGCGGCAGATTCCCTGCGTGACCATGAAAGCAAACTTCCTTGGCCGCCTTCAACTTGTCGGGGAAAGACGGCACGCACTGGTGAAGACCGGGGGAGGTCCACCGTCTCTATGTGGTGGACCACGTCGTGCTTCGGCGTAGTGAGTCCGGGTGGGGGTTCACAAGGTCGGGGTAAGCAGCCAGCAGCCGATGAAACGCTGTTTCTCTGCAAACGTGCGAAATGGTGGGGGCGAATAGGCTCGCGAGAGTGCCCATCGACGTCAGACCCGTTGCGGGGTCAATCAGTCAGCGGCCATAGAGATCGACGAGCAGCCGATACTGATAATGGGTTGACTGACACGGGAGATGACGAATGGCCAAGAAAAGGATCGACGAAGGACGAGGTTTACCGTCACAAGTCTGGCCCCTTTGGTATCGCCAAGCTGAGCCGTTGGCGGCATGGAGGCGTAGGCTTGTGTGCTGCTGGCGGGTTTCCTCGATGGTGGGGGGAACGACGGAGATGTCCACGCTGTTGTCAATCAGATATCGGCTTGGATCTGCAGACGATGCGAGATCCTGGTGCCTCTAGCCGAGGTGAGCGTCGGCCTCTTTAGTTTTCCAGCCGCTCCATGCGGCGCGGGGAATGGCAGTTGAGCGCTTTGGCACCAAACTGCTGGTGATACCAGCAGAGGACCGGGACGTCGGAGAGCGCTTGGGTGGATGCGCAACCTCGGGAGCCTGAGCGGCTGCGGAATGGTGTTTGGTGGCGGTGGCTCGGTGCACGGGCCATGTTGGGTTGCCTCGTCTTGGCGGGCCACGATTCTTACCATGGCTGCCTGAGTGGTGGCGTCCGCCACCCTCTGCTGGATGCCTATCTGGGTGATGGCTAGGAAGCTGGCTGTCGAGACCGGAGCGGGCTGGTACCGGCTGGGCAGTTGGCTGCAGCGACGGGTGTTAAATGGCTGGGCTTGGGGTTGGCGAAGCAATGGCATTCACGCTGAAGTCAATGTGGCGCGGGTGGTTCTCCCAGATTCAGTCGGCCACATCGGCTTGGACGACCAGGCTGTCGTGCGTGCATAGGGCGAGAAGTTGGCAAACGGATGCGGACAGTCGTTGAAGCCACATGTCCCGCAGGAGGTCCTTGGACATGCGGATGCCGGCCAACTTTTGCATGCGCCAGTGGAGTCCGGATGGCTTGTGATCTCCGAGCTCGAGGCCGTGAAATGTTTTTTCAGCCTTGTCGACTCGGAGTCCGAAAAATCCGTGATTAGTCGTTGCTTCGACACCACATACCGGTTCTCCTTCGGCGGGTTGAAGATAATATCGGAGGCGATCTCCGAGGTGGTAGTGTCCAGCACTCGGGCCACCTTCCGAAATTGTGCTTCGTCGGTGGTAATGTCGTGCGCCTTGATGTATTCGAAAAGCCGAAACCACATGGCCGGGTTGGACCAGAAGTCAAGACGGCGTGGTCATAGGACGTGTCCGGGAAGCGAGCGAGCGTAGTCGAAGTGAGTCCGGTGAGAGTGAGAAAGTGCTCAGCGCGTCCTCTTCTTTTACGTTCCGTGCGACGTGGAGACACTTCGGGACGCCCCAGTAGGTTATTCCGGTCACCCTGTCCAGATGCAGGGCTCCCATGGACCACACTCCACGAAGGCTAACCGTTTCACGTGGCGTCAATGGCCATCCTGTCCACAAGGTGCGAGGACTATCCGGCCCCCACAGTGCGCCGATGGTTACCGTGGTCCGGGCCGCGTATGCGACCATCGAGTGTGCCAGTATGTGGTCCCGTAGAGAAGTTGGTGGGTACGGCGAGTATGGTCGGCGTATGTGCCAAAGCATGCCGTCGGCTGGTGCGGCGAGCAGGGCGAAAGCGCCCTGGTGTTACCGTCGGCCGGCACTGCGAGTAAGGCCAGCGACAGTGCCTTTTGCATGCTGTCGGCCGGTGTAGCTGTGCGCGTCGGCTGAAACGTCATTGCAGGCCGACATATGCGTCCTTCAGTCGGCGTGCCAGTCGACCCGTCGAGTGGGCCAGCGTAAGCGCCCGTCGACTGGTTTACCGGCCGCTCCGTCGATCGCCATCGGCCATCCGCACGCCGAGCTCAGCCGGCTGCGGTGTCGGCCGCGATCGTCCGTTGTCCCGTACGGCTGCGCCTTTGTTCGTCTCCGGCGCTCTCGCGCAGCACTCGAGGAAAGCGCTTCCTTACATAAGATGAGCACTTCAAGTGCTGTGCTGAACCGTCGCGAGGGGGAAATGTCCGATGAAGCGGCCGAAGGCGCGTCCGGTGACGGCATCGCCGCGTGACATGGTCGGGGTTCGGCGGACCCGAAGTTAGCAAGTTCGCGGGGAACGCTACAAATCTTTCATTTACTTACCATTGATGAAAAATTGTGAAATTAAAAAATTTCGAATAAATTTTCAAAATGAACTCCTGAAATTCACCCTGAATGCTGCTGAAAAGGCTGCATGTAATAGCTGAACATACTAAGCCAGTTAATGAACCAGACCAAGTAAATAAATAATATAACTAGTAAGTAATTTTTTTAAAACCTTTTAACGTTTTTTAAATATTCTGGAAATTTTCTCATATGACAGGCGTCGAGCAATAATTCTACTTACGGAAAAATTTCCTGGAAAATCCCCGGAAAAATAACTGGCTTAATTGGCACGTTCAGCAACTACCCTGTACATGTACATGTATGTATTGTCTTTTCAGCAGCAACCAGGGTGAATTTCAGGAGTTCATTTAGCTCTTAGGTCTTGTTGTCGACATCAGCTGTGGACACGATGCAGGCAAGTTGACAGCAGCTTCCAACAATTATAGCAATTGCCATTAGAGCTCGCATCATTTTGTCGGAAGTTCACATGCATTGTGGAAGTTGTGGCGGTCATTTTTGACTTTTAATTCATCGTCACGTTAATTGTCCTTTAAAAGAATAAAAAGGCCCTATTGGCCATCTTGGAAATTTTCAAGACCTTTAAATAAAATGGTCCTTTTTCATGCGCAGGGTTGAGATTCGAGGTGGGCACAGGCCACTGGGGCTCCCCTCTATCCGCCCCCCCCCCTCCCCCATTTGTTGAAAACCTACAATTCAATTCAATTTATTGGTTTTCACGAACATGTACATTTCCGAAGAAAACGTTGACTCTTAATATTAAAAATTTAAGAATAGGCTAAACTTTCTGGAAATTCATATCACCCATGAGATTGATTTGACACAAGTTTCTATGAAAAAATGATTCAACAATATTAACAATTAAGGGAACAATGGAGGCAATTTTATCTTTAAAAACTGAACTGAAAAGATTGGATTTTTATTATGCATGCATCATTTTCCATATGTTTTAAGAAATAGTAATTATGAAAGAAATGTTGTAGGAAAATGTTCTTAAACTAACTCACCAATGCATATTTGAAAAGCGAAATCACCAATAAAAACGTAAATGAAATATTTTTGCAAACTAGAGCACAAATCATAACCGATGAATTTCCCAAGGTCATCTCCCAAGGTCAAAAAGAAACATTGGCAAAAGAGTATTTTAATGAATTCTACGTGTGCAGTTTATCAGGACACAAGGTTCGTAAGTAAATTGTAAGTTCTAAAAGTTGGATATTTTTTGTTTTATTAGGTAAAAGAACAGAGAATAAGGCATCAAGCATTAAAGATAGTTATTGACGAGTTTCACAACTGTACAGCCTGTAAGAAGAGGATAGGGAACAGGTTAGATTTGGGTGAAGTGTTACTAGCCTGCTTGTCCTGCGGTCTTAATATTTTCTTTTGTATTTGCAGTGCTTTTGCTAGATATCCCAATGGGGACATTGTGCATTATTTCTGCAGAGAAAAGTATCAAGCAGCTGTCAGCAAGTAATTTTTTTTATTTAAATGAGCTAACATGATATTTCTGCACAAAAACCATTATATGGTGCAGCAATTAATTCATATTCTAATGCCAGCTGCAAATCAATTGTCCCATGACAATATCACCTTGGAGTTAGAAACGTTTAGCTATTAAAGATATTTTTATAATGTGAATTTGTAATAATGTACTTCAGTTGCCATGAGCAGTCATTTATTTCACTCTTCAAGACGGGGAAGGCACCTTGAATTTGATGACATTTGTCTGAAAGTTGAAGTATTCATAGCTAGGCGAACGAATTATCTTCTCATGGTAAGTTGGTACAGTTTTTTCTTAAGCCAATTTTGCAATTCACGCGCTTAGTTATTTAAATAACCAAGAAGCATCTAAAGGCTATTAAGGAAGCTTCTAATGGATATTAAAGAAGATTATAAAAGCTATTATAAGGAATAGTTAATTGTTAATTTACACAACACTTCAAGGGGCATGGAACGGTGTGGCCAGGTATAGGAAATCCCATGTTAAAAAGGGAAAATAGATGTTTACTTTTAACTGAATGGTGGTGCGATTTATAAACAACTGATCCATCCACAAGATTTTATAATTGAGGGTATGTTTATCAAGTTGTGCAAATGCCAGGGTTTTACTAAAAGTGGTATAAAAATATTTAATGTTGCTTTATGTTGCCTCTAGATAGCGTTAGGGCTAGATAGCTTTCTAACCTCTATGGTCTATAATCTTTCGTATAAGTGCTGGCATTGGCGACCATGTGCAGCTCATGATAACTGACTTCTTACTTTTCAATAAAATGTCTTCCTCAATAAGACGATTCGTTGTACAGTACAACACCGCAGACTGGCTTGGGCTAAAGAGACACATTCTCGAAATTTTTTACTAAATAGAACTGTGCTTGAATCCCAGTGTGGATCAAAAATGGGATCATTTTAGAGATACTATTAAGAACGGTGTCGATAAATTCATCCCCAGGAAGTTAGTTCACATAAGGATTATGAATCAACTGTGGTATACCCCAGAGATTCATCATGTACTCAGCGAAGTAACAGCGAAGTAAGAAACAAATTACGGCATTCTTCAACTCATAAGTTGAAAACTAAATTTATAAGGTTACGTTCAGAGCTCCAGAAATTATTTGCAAAATCGCACCTGCAATTCAAAAAATCTACGTTGGGAGCTTCATTGAAATCTAATCCGAAATTTTTCTTGGAAATACGTCAAGTCCCTACGTAGGAATAATGCGCCCCTAAATGTTATGGCCGATGGCTTTATACAAGCAGGTTATGGTAACACAGATCCAGCTAATATTCTTAATTGTTAATTCCAAAGTGTCTTTACGGCAGAAGGCACAAGTTCCTTATCAGATTTCCCCATGCTTACAGATAAAATGATGAAAAAAATTGTTAGTCGGGAGGGGGTGAATTGCCTCCACTTATCGCTTGATCCCAACAAATCGTCTGGTTCCTATACGGACTGCCTCCTAAAATACTAAGGGGATTGGCTAATGAAATAGCTCCATTCTTAACTTTAATTTTTCAAGAAATTAAAGTTATCGTCCTGTCTCTCTCACATCCATGGTTTGCAAAATTTTAGGACACAATCTATACCAATGTGATTCCCCACCTAAATACGCAGTCTCAAATCAGCGATACACAGTGAAAGGGATAACATGCATGAAAAATCGTGCAAAGTCCCAAGGCCATGAAACATGCAATCCATACAAAACATTTCTTAGAAATCATGCAGAATTCAAAAGTAAAAAGAAATCAATAAAAAAGCCTAATTAGCTAATTAATCAAACATACTAATTATCTAATTAAGGTCAAATCAGATAGCTAAGCAAAGTCAAATCAGTCAAATTTACTCAAAAACATCAACAATAAAAGCAATCAAGCAACTGAAATTATTCAAAAATTCAAATTAATCAATTTTAGAAGAGGGCGATCATGTGAAATCCAGCTGGCTCTTTTCATTCATGACATTCAAGCTGCTCTGGACAAGCAGCGACTTTGCCAAAACTTCCGGAAAGAAACTTCGGACTTTTGGTAAGAAAGTAGTCATTGACTGAAATGAATCTTACTGGGTTCATGTGCAATTGGGAGTGCCACAAGGAAGTGTCTTGGGAACACTCTTATTCTTATTATTCATTAATGACCTTCCCAAATTACTTCATGTAAATCGAAATTCTTTGCAGATGATTCTGCACTATAAGACGAGGTCAGTGAAGTGGAGCCACTGCAATTAGAAAGGGATCTTGACGTTCTCCCCAACTGGTGTAGAACCTGGCAGCTCAAACTTAATAAGAAAAAGTGCCTGGTTATTAGGTTCTCACGTAAGAGGGAGAGAGCAGTTCCAGAATATAATCTGGAGTGTTCATCTAAACTTGGTTTCGTCCGTTAAATACTTAAGTATTACCATCACAGTCAATATGCAATGGAATACCCATATCAAAAATAATACTGGCATAGCTAATCAACGGCTTAGATTTGTGCAGCGAATTTAAAGAAATTGTCCCCAAATGTTAAGGAGATTGGATACAAATCACTGGTCTGACCCCTCCTCGAATATTGCAACCCAGTATGGAATCCGCTCAGAGTGGGTAAAGTACAGGAACTAGAAATGGTTCATCGTAGAGCTGCCAGGTTTGTCGCTGG
>JAQGAF010004633.1:0-13883 GCA_034687865.1 Kryphioiulus occultus
TTCCATGGCAGTTTTCCGCAGTTTGCCTCCAAAGTCGAATGGTACTAGTAAACATGGTGTGTTGCAGGACTTTTGTATGGGGGTTGTAGTTCTTGACTTCGTGTGCATCGAAGAGTATGTTGTGTAATGCATAGTCTAATGTATTCAATTTGCATTGAAGAATTTTTTCAAGTTATATACCATGCATTGTAAAATGTTAAAAGCCTCACTATATTTCATAATTTCAAGGATTAAAAAAATCCCAATTCTAAAGTTAAAAAATATGTAAACTATTCAATAAATGATTAAAAAATAGACCTACATCAATTTCCTTAAATTCAATGTAGCGCACATAACTTTTTAAGTTTGTAATTTCGAATGCATTGTGAAATACAAAAGTCGGTATATTTTATAATGCATTGTGAAATGCATTGTTGTTTACATTACCAAATGTATTTTGTGTTGCGATAAAAACAACCAATGCATTTGCAATGTTTTGAAATTCATAATGCTTTTCACTAAGCATTTTCCTTTCCATGTGGACATAACGCCATTTTGATTTCCATCATGTAACATTAAATTAAATTTTAGGGTTTCGGACCACCTTAAGGGTAAATGACCACAATATACCTGGAAAACAGGGAATATTTAAATGTTTTTTAACTGGAAGTTAATGGGAATTTTAAGTTTTTCAAGATTTTTCTTTCTGGGTGTACACAGTATTCGCAAAAAGATGAATTAAGAAAAAAAAATAGTAAAAAAAGAAGCGATAATCACATGACTTCTAGGGTGGCAAACAATTAATTCCTAAGTCTTGAAAATTACTAAAAGTCCTAAATATTCCTAAAAATGTCCCATATAATATCCAAGAGATTGGAGAAAAGAAGAAAAAAAGCTGAGAAAACAAAATTGATTAAAGAACACGAATGATAAATTATATCAATTGGATGTTTAGTTGATAATTAACTTGTTAAAAAATGTAGCATTTTCTTTTCTTCAATATCATGTTATAATAGATGCGTTCATCAATAAAAGCGATCTGAGAAATTTAAGGTAACTCGACCTGGAAGTCAGGGAAATAAAAAAATAAGTGTGGTTACTGAATCCATATACATACTAGTATACGGGATCCATATTCGGGTGGAATTTCCTTTGTTTTTGACTACCCCTGGCTGCGCCAGATATGCGCGAATCATAAATATCTTAGCAAGTCGTATGACCACATTATTCATAGATTATAATTCTTGTTTATATAATGTAGGCTATTCTGCCCAGAAATCTTTGAACTTGATGACCTAAATTTTGCATTTCCTCGATTGTTATTCAGGTTTTTTTAATGTAAATCGGCATAATACTCGAACAGCCTAACTCTATCTACGTGTATGAAGTGACAAATTGATAACATTACAAATTGCATCGAGACATGCGATTTTGCTATGAGATGACAGTTAATTTGTAGTACAGGATTTCCCATGATAAAATGGCATAAAAAACCGGAATGTACGATGCCTGTTTTGACTCCATTGCTCCATTTGATTATTTTTCAAATTCATTACCCCATTTCGCTTCTGGATTTTGTCAACGTTTAAAAAGCTCAGATTTCAACGTCATGATATCGAAGAATTTCGTAAGGGTTGATTTGCTTCATATCCCGATTCAAGGCTAGCGAGTATGGATAATTTATACCGGGTAGCTTATCTTCGAGAAGTACATACATGTATGTATGAAATAGCTCTAACATTAGCCTTGCCCTTAACCTGTCACATAATTTGAGAAAAAAAAATTCAGGGAAGAATTTCAATTTTGCAAGTGACTCACTGTGAGTTTTGTATTCAACATGCGATCTCAGATAATGTGCACAAACATAGAGCAGGGTTCGTACCCACCTGAAAAGTCAGGGAATTTCAGGGAAGAGAAATTGGAAGTTTTGCTAAAAAGTCAGGGAAATTTATCATAGAAATGCTGGTCTGAGCTGCATTTGAGGGTTGGGAATTTATTGAGTTGCTCATTTGACGAAGATACATTTGCACAAGAGTTAATGGACCTGCAAAAAAGGAAACAACGTTTAAATTTATCATTTGTACAGCTGCAACAATGTCTTAGTAGGTAATGATTTTCAACATTTTTGAAACCGGCAAAATTTATTTTTGTCAGGGAAATTGCATGGGTTTGTCAAGGAAAGTCGGGGAAATTTGCTGGGTTTGTCAGGGAAAGTCAGGAAAATTAATTTGAGACTTTGGGTACGAACCATGTAGAAAAGCTCGCCAAGTTACGTGCAGTTCTCGAAATATGCCTGTCAGGCGATTCTGCATTGAATTGAATCGAATCAACTGTAATTTAGTTCTCACACCGAGTGTAGCGATTTCGTGAATATTTGTGTGGCCGATATGATATGACCGAAATATATGGGGATCGAATTTGATGATATCCACAGGGTTCCCACTTTCTGGAAAATTCGGGAATGTCAGGGAAATGAAAAGTTGTTAGGGAATTAGTAAAAATTCGTGAAAATAGCTGGGAAATTGAGATCGTTTGCAACAGAAAATTGATTGGTCATCAGTAAAAGCAGATAATTATTATATGCGCAGTTTAGAAAGGGAATTAAGTGTATTTGGGGAATACAAGTATTGTGTCACCATCTTGGTGGGGGAGGGGGGCAGCCAAATAATGATGCAAGTGAGGAGGGGCTTGGCCAAATGATGATAGCATTGCCATTTTATTATATTTGGGTTAAAAACATCACCTTGACATTTTTAGACAAAATCGAAAAAAACTTCGATTCAATGAATCAAGGTCAATGAATCAAGGTTCATGCCGGTCATGGAAGTCGTGAAACGAGATTCAGGTCATGGAAGCCATGGAAAAGTCACGAAATTTACATCAGGGTGATGGAAAGTCATGAAATTTGCATCAGGGTCATGGAATTTCTGCATTTGTAGTGTCTTACTGGTCATGAAAATGTCATGAAATTTACAACAGGGTCATGGATTTTTTAATTTTTTCATTTGTCACCTATTTCCGCAAAGTTTTCTCCTACGGTGTTTTTTTTTTTGACAAATAATAATGTCGCTACAGTGGCAGATAATGTTCCTAAAACTCGATATTTAGCCATGACAAAACTTGAACGGCCTCATATTCTAATAGGCATGGAAAAGTTTTTGAAGTCATTGAAAAGTCATGGAATTTGGAATACCAAATCCAATGGCGAAAAAGTGATGACATGTTATTTGAACGTCCCATTTCCACAAAAACTTGCAATTTTGGCGTTTTTAAATACAATTTAGAGACGCTTGTTGATAAATGATCACACAATTTCGATTACGAAGCACAACGTTGTTCCCGATCCCATCCATGTTATAGAAAGCACTCCTACTACATGCAGTTCAAGCTCCATTGTTGGTCAATGAATGGTGTTTTTCTTCAAATTCCAAGCTAATAAACAAGCTGCCTGGCAGTTGTTTTGAGTACATTTCCCCTTGCACTACAGTGAATTCGTCCGAGGCATTAATGCGGTGCATGTAGAGAATGCGTGTACGTGTTATGAAAAAACATTTCCAAATGGCCTTTGCGTAGTCCACTCGTGACCGAAATGTAAGTTCTCGGGAAATGGGAGGCGATTGCTGACACCGAAATCGTCAGAATTCAGGCTGTACTTGCGCATTAATTTCATCAGTTTTTATTTTCGTTTTGTTTATCCTTTTAGATGACAACGATGAAGGGACAGGACGAACCCTACGCTCCTCAAGCTCCACCACCTTACTCAGGAGAAAATCCATCTCAGGCCTACGCACCGCCTGCAGGTAAATATATACATGTAGCAAATTTGACGAAAATTTGGCAAACTTTTATGAAACCTGATTTTGACTTGATTTGCGAAAAACGTCTGGGAAAGCTCTGAGGTTGAGGTTTTATGGTAAAAGTGGGCTTTCTTTGGGTAATGACCTCACCTAGGAATACATATGTATACTAAACTTTAGCATGATACTGATGACACACCAAGGAAAAATGCAATAATTAAAAAAACCGGGTATATAAACATGGTGACTTACTACGTAGGTGAACAGACGGCTTTCACGGTTTCTGCAGTGAATTGTGGGAGCACGGACTGGCACACTGTAGTATAATACTGACGTTAGCATAATATCGAAGACACACAAAGGAAAAACCTGGTATATAAACGAGGTGACTTACTACGTAGGTGAACAGACCGCTTTCACGGTTTCTGCAGTGGATTGTGGGAGCACGTACTGGCAACATTGTAGTATAATGCTGAAGACACACCAAGGAATAACGCGGTAATTAAAAAACCTGGTAGATAAACGTGGTGACTTACTACGTAGGATAACAGGCTGCTTTCACGGTTTCTGCAGTGGATTGTGGGAACACGTACTGGCAACACTGTAGAAAATGTTACCGTGTTTCTGGAACACTGAATATTACAGAGTTTACCATGCCATTACCGAGTGTGAAACACACAGCAGCATATCATCGCGGTTTCCGTCATTTTCTAATTTGTAAAACTAGATTTTCGTTTGGTGTGTCTTCAGCATTAGATGTTCTCTGAGTCTGGAGAAAGTGACAAGTCAGTACCGACACTCAAACATGACTGCTTTCACGGTTTCTGCAGTAGATTGTGGGAGCACTGACTGGCAACACTGTAGAAAAATTATACCATTTTCTTGTTTATAAACCTAGATTTTCGTTTGGTGAACTGTCTTAAGTCTAAGAATTAAGTAGGTTAGTTAATATTTGATTGAATCATTTTGCTGATAATAAAATGAATATGACAGGGACCTCCCAGAACCTGGGAATCCAGGAAAACCCGAGAAAGTTAGGGGCATTTTGAAAAATGTTCGAAAAGTTAGGGAATTTCAATCCAGAGGGTTTTTTCGCCAAATTCTTCCAAAATAAATTACGAGTATTACAGCACTCTTAATAAAAAATACGAATTAAGAAGGTGAATTAATACTTTGATGTTTATTGAATTCCTTTATTATACAAAGGCAATAATTATCGTCCTAGTCAGGATATTTTGCGCTTCTAATACATTGGGAACCCTGATATGAATGGTTACCAAACCTGGAAAAAGTGCCAAAAATTTGGAAAAGCAAGTTTTCTCTGGGTAATGACTAGGCTAGGTCACACCTCGGAAAAAAACTAAAATTTACCCAATTTTAACGTCAAATGGTAGAACTCCTGCTATGAAGAAAGTGATCAGTTAATACGTTACTCTAGCAAAATTTAAGAAGTAGGTTATTAAATATTAGATTGTCACTTTGCTGATAACATAATATCTTAGTTCAGAATAGGCTCCAGGCATGTAGCCAGTGTGAAAAAGTGTAAAAAATGTGCAAATTTTTGTAAAAATGACAATTTATGTGAAAAAATCGGATATTTTCATGTGAAAAATGTAAAAAAAAAGAAAATTGCATGTGAAAAAATGTAAACAAAAAAGAAAATTGCATGTGAAAAAATTTGAAAAATATCAGATCCTTGGATGTGAAAAAATTTGAAAAATTGTATACCAACTGGCCACATGCCTGCGACTATGAAAAGCTGTTTTCGGCAACAGTTATTTTCTGATAATCGGTTTTGGGTAACATTCAGCATAAGCGATTTTTGGATAATTAACTACCCATAACCTTTGTGTTTAAGGATCCTCGATCGTTAGGATTGTACAAGATCGATTTCTGATCACTGTGATAAACAAATCAGATGTCATTGCATGATCGACATTTTGACAGTTTCTTGTAAATTTTGCATAATTTGGAGAGAAGACTTTTTTCTTATTAGTTAAATTACGAAAGCCTTTTGTGTGAATTGTTCGCTCACCTCACATGTTTAATTCGATATTACCTTACCAGCCTTGGATATTAAAAGGCGCTTTATAGGTTTTGCCTTTTCAGAAACCTAACAACCATTGCTAGCAATTCTTACAATTTCTGGGATGGTTATAACCATGAAACTTAATTTGCCTCGTGTAGTATGATTTGAAAATCACTCTATTATTGAAACTAATCGAAATGGAAATCCAGTACATTGTATTTCAATTTGGAATTGGTGATAAGCTTACTTGTAAGTCAAAATCAAGATCGAAATTCTTGTAATCCAAAATCGAAATACATGTAATCCAAAAGTGAAAGAATTCGACCTTTGTGTGACTTCACTTCTGCTTTTAGATATCTCAATAATCCTCCATCGGAAATGAACATTGCAGTCATACAGTAAGCAGTTGTTCCACGAAGCAAAAGTATTTTCACCAACATTCGATATTGTAGTTGGCAATGATAGCGTAAATTTGCTCAATTTGAAATTTAATCAGTATGCAGACTTCATGAATCGTGGCAAACTCGCATTACCCCAATTCGCTGACAGGCTCAAATTTGAATGTAACTTTGACAGTGTTATCTTGTGCGTTGCGTGAAAACGCATTCACAGTTGTCAACAATCTTGCATGTTATCATATCTCTAATAAGTCACTTGTTCACTCGATGTAAAGAAGTTGGGACTACTTGCATTCAGTTGACCCAAAAATGGCTTTTTCAATCCAAGTGATAACCGCCATTTTTGGGCCAATGGAAACCAACTGACTTTGTAGCTCGTCTTCAACCAAAATAACGCTGCCTGATTTGCACACAGGGCTGTTGGCACTACTTGCATATATGTGGACATTTGTTGTGTTGCACTCTGTATCTAAACTAAACATTAACAAAAGTGTTATTTCAGGGGAGGATAACCTGGAAGTGAGCTGTGCAAACAGCGGATGCTTGCTTTAGATATTGTCTTCTGAAATATAACCACGTGATGTTGGCAATCGAGAAAACGTGGGAGTTTTTCCCACTTGTAAAATTCTTTAGATGTCAAGTTGGTTCGAATATAGAACAACTTGCAGTATTGGTTTGGCAGCAGTGTTCTCAGGATACGCTTTTCGAGATAGTGCAACAGTTAACAAAGCTTTAGTTTTTGTTCCGAATTTGCTTTGGCTTTCGAAACGATTTCATAGATTTCTTGCTATTCATTTTCAGGTAAGACTTCTTGAATATACAGTAGAACCTCGGTTAATCGACAATCGGCTTAACCGACACCCAAATAACACAAAACCAATTTTCAACCAAAAATAAATACAGCATTTAAACGTTGTCTATCATCGGCTTGTAGACCCTTATATGGGAAAGTTATTGCACGTTGAAAACACGTTGAATTTTGGTTTACAAACACAATTTATCCAACGAATTTCAGCTGTTGAATTTTTTGGTTTTCTAGCCCATAATATACCATTTATTGTAGCTATTCCAATGCAAATTAGTCGATAAAATTGCACTAATTAATCATTCATCATGATACAATTTGACAATGGTGCAATTGCGAAAAAACAAAATAAGTATTGCAATGTAAAATACAACAAACATCACGAATGTAGAACTGGATCATGTAATTCTTCTTTGACTTTGCTGACATCTTCAGAGTTCATCTCCGAAAAGTGACTATATTATAATAAAACTAATTAAGATGCATGAAAGTTTAACTTGACTGTAATTTGATGTTTGTTTTTAGTTCATTAATTTTAATGTGTTAATAGTTAGACACCACCTGTCCATAGACCATTCAAAAAGTAACTACAATTGTACATGTATTATTGCATATTCAGCTGTTTAATAAACGTTTATTATTGGTCCTATTATAATCTGTGACAATCACACATGTGAACTCTTAATATTCCTATATTTTACCAAAATATTACCCAATTGCTGTAAATTCGAAACAACAGATCACGTTTGCTAAATATTGATGATACATTACTAATCAATCAATTACCAATCAAACAGCTAACACCAGGTAGCGTTTGTACCATGAATTCAAAAACACCCTGTATATACATGTATATATGGCCAAACTAATGATTTCGATTATCCAACATTTCCCATGGAGATTCAATTAACCGGTAATGCTCCGTTCCTTTGACTGTCTGATAACCGAGGTTCTACTGTATGTAAAATACTGTAATACATTGGTGCTTCAAGGTTTACAGTTGTTAAACATACTTGGTTGTGTTTCAAAAAGAGTATGCCATAGCCTTCTGAATTTTACCATGTTTATGGAGTGTTTAATATAATTGCCAGTGTGACCCAGTGAGATGCATCACATATGGAGCTAGTTTTTGCAGTGGATCTCTATGGCCTTGCACGGAGGCATAACCAATATTAGCACGCTGTCACCATTGACATTAACCAGCCTCTTCTAGCATGGCACTGGTGTGGGTCTTGTTTTTCTGTTTTGTAGCGCACTGAACACAGCTTAACATTTCTTGATAGCTGGATACGGCGCTCCCCCACCAGGATTCGCAATGGACATGCAGCAGAACCAGCCCTACGCACCTCCAGGTGAAAAACAGATGTGGATGCCACCAGCAGCACCCCCTGCTTATAACCAACCAGGTGAACGCGCCCTTTGCATCCACAGCAAGATCGCATGATTAACTACTAGTGTGAAATCTGGTGTTGAGCAAATACATGTTGTAACAAGTCTTGAAAAATTGCCATGCAGACCTTACATGGTCATTGTTACTGCAGGGTTCAAACCGTCAGGGAAAGTCAGGGAAATGAAATGAGGTCAAGGAAAGTCAGGGAATGTGGACATTTTGCCCAAAAAGTCAGGGAAAGTCAGGTGGGAGTCAGGGAAAACTTTAAAAAAAATTTTAATTTCAATTTTGCGACTGGAAATTTTTAATTTTTTATCATTCATTCATTAATCATTAATCATTTATTCATTGTGAAAAACACCCTGTAAATTACACCTACAACTCCATATTTCCATTAGTTTTTCAAAAATTTCGCCTTCGGCATTCCCTTTTAAAGAAACGCGCTAAAATCTATCTAAGAAATGTTTAAATGTTAAAAAAGGGTTAGTCAAAGAAACAGTTTGTCAAGTGTACCTATATTTTACTGCAAATTGCCGTGGCAAAAAAAATATAGCAGACACTGTCTAAAATTCATCATTTAAGATCTGATTTTTCTAAACATTTCGCCTGCTTACATTAAATTTGTTATTTCTTGCCTACTTTTTTTTAAAACAAAAAAGGGCCTGCAGTCTTCTCTGGAATATTAATATTTCTAAGAATGTCTTCAAAATTGCTTTAGGACAACAATTTTTTACAAATTTCGCCTATGGCGTTCTCTCAAATGTTAACTTGCAGGCATTGCTCTCGTGTTAATTTAATCTTAACGCCCATAGAATTTTTTTAATGTTTTGTGGTGTAGTTGTTGTAAAAATTTCGCGTAGTTTTTGTGAAAATTTCGATTACGGCGTTCTCAATTCTAAAATATATGCAGGGTCGCAGCGAATGAAATTGTGAATTTTTTTCAAAAATATTAGATGAAAATAGTAAAAGAAATAGATATATGCATGTGAAAAAATTAAAAAATATTAGATACATGTACTTGAATGGGCAAAGTGTGGTAAATAAAGTTAATTTTACTTACATGTGATATTGTATGATAAGTCAGGGAAATTGATCAGATCGATTGATTGATCGATACTTATTGAAATTGTCAATATTGTTGAGTGTATAGGGCCATTGCTCGACTCTCACACCAGATGACACATTAGGGCCTGCGATTGTACACTGCCAGTCGCTTTTGATCAGCTTTGTATGGCATGGTTGACAAATGTTTCATACCACTAATGACGCTTGATTTCTGGCTGATTCAAAGTGTTACTCTTCAATATCTTTACACACCCTGAAGTGGTTCGCCAAGAACACAATTTGAGAAACGCTTTCTGTTTGCTGGCAGGGACTCGTTCTTGTCTCTTGTTCTACTTCCTGTTCAATGTTGTGACGTGCCATGTTCTATAATGCATACATGTTTCCATAAGATTCGTAACAGCAACAACGTTCATGGTTTATGTAACTAGTTTTGTTAATAAGGTACCTCACAAAATGTTCTTGTAACCGTTATATCAGCGTGCACGAAAGTAGTTTTATAAATGTACTGTATGTTAAAATCAGTACTTGCAAAGGTATTCAAATTTCCTTAAGTTATATAACTGAAATCGAGTGAATTTAACAACAAAATCGATGAAACCTATGAGTAAATGGGCTTCTCCTAATTGCTCGTAGGCTGGCAGTGATTACCTGCGGTTAGGGAAGGCAAATTAAATGAAGTAAATTGTTAGGTTAGGATAAACACAATTTTCTGCAGTATTTTGTGCATATTTGGAGCCTGGTATATCCTGTAGTATATCTTAAACAGGGTTCCCACTTTCGGGAAAGTCAGGGAATGTCAGGGAAACGAAAAAGCGTCAGGGAATGTCAGGAAATTCGTCAAAATTCGTGAAATTGAAATTCTGGGAAAATGAGATAGTTTACTATTTTTTAAGGGTAATTTAAAAAAACTAACGTTCATCATTTCAGAACTTTTATTTTTGCAAATTTTTTTACACAAATTTATGAATAGAATTTTTTTTAAAAAAAGTTGTCACTGCATTCCCGTAATTATTATTTCTCAATATTTTGTTCAATTCAATTCAATTTAACTCAATACCCTTCTGTCAGTAATTTAATACCATGTGGTAGGTGGGTGTAGTCCATCAACCCAAATTAAGATTCAGTGGGTGCCACCAAGACATCATTGTCAAATTGAATTTCTTGAAGCTTAAGGCTATCCTTTGGAAGAGAATTCCAACGTCGAATGGCATGCAGATTATAGGGAATTGCATATTTCAATGTTTTAATATGACGTTTAAAAAATTCATTACATATTTATTATAAACAGCAAGACTTTTCATCTTCCCTCGTATATAAATTTATAAAAGCAAAAGTATTCTCGTCAGATTCGACAACTCACCCGGTTCGGTGCTGGTCGTCATCGTGGCGGTCAAGTCCGGCACGCTGGTCAGTTCTGCCTGGCTCGAAGTGTCCGACATCGGAGTCTGCGACCTGGACCTACAGCAGCGAGCAATCGATCGGTTAAATGACGGTGCAACTAACGAGCGAACGAAAACCCACGAGCATGCGAGAACTAAAACCTCGCTGACCCTGTGTCGGACAAGCGTTTCGGTCCGGAGATGAGCCGCACGTACGACTTGGGGAACCAACCCTGGCGGTCCTCCAGTTCTCCGAACCACCAGATGTCCTGCTGCTCCTTGATTGTGATCACGTCCGACTTGTTGAACGTCAGGTGGTTCTCCTTCTTGGCACGCCACGGGAATAGGGCCTGGGCCTGGAGACCTTCCACGTACTGACCCTATGGATTTCAAACACAAAGTCATGGTTCATACCAAAATTTGCAACTCAATGGCTTTGCCTGACCGAATCTGATTAATTTTTCCGAGTTATCAAATAAAAAATACCACTCGTAATTAAAATTAACTTTATTTGCAACACTACAATTAACAATATTTTTTGGATTTTTCTGTCAGGATGACTAGCCAAATCTTCGATTGAATTTCCCTGACTTTTCCAGGTTTTGCGGACACTTTTGGAAAATTTCCGAACAATTTCAAGTAGGAATTTTTACGGGTTTGACCCGAGCAAATACACCATACGGCGAAAATTTTACAAATTATAGATCTGATCACGAAATGATGGAATTGGCCCACAATTTTCTAAGTAGAAAAATAATATTAATAATTAAGAGGCAGCTGTAGGCGAAATTTTTGAAAAATTCCTAGAAATACTGGATTTTTAGTGTATTAATATTAATAATGATGCAAACACTAGTGGTTGAAACCACTAGATCCAAACACTGCATTTTTGGGGGCTTCTTTGAAATATTAAAATATTCTTCATAATGATGGAAACGCCGTAGGCGAAATTTTTTTTAAACAAAAATAATGCATTTTAGGCGAATTTTTCATAAGGAAAATTAATAATAATGATAAAAAATGATAATCAAAACGCCGTAGGAGAATTTATTTTAGAAAAAGTAGATCACAAATACAGCTTTTCTAATACTTTTCCAACTTATACCAATCAAAATAGTTGTACCACAGCAAATTTCCAGACATTATGAATTCTCCTGACTTCCAGCTGAATTTCCCTGACTTAATGGTCAAAATGCTAACATTTCTCTGACTTTCCCTGGCCACGTTTCAATTCCCTGACTTCCACGACGGTATGAACCCTGATATGAAATAATGCGAATGACAATACCAACATTGTTGCGTACGTTTCGAATATACGTTTTCCATACGCTTTCCAGATTTCAAATCTCGCGTTTTCTAATGCATTTTTAAACGGACGAGCCTTATGTTTCGAAATAGGGGCTAGGTTACAGTATCGAACATGTTTTTTCAGCGTTTAAAGTTGTCAATTAAAACGTGAAGTGAATCACATTAATCACCAGAATTTAACTAAAAGCAACCGTTCCGAGAATTGAACCTGTCTACTAAATTTCAGCGCTCCAGGATTAGCCAAGTGCAGGATTGCCACCATTTTCTCAAAACTGTCTTGCCTGACTTTGCCTGACTTTTATCAAAATAATTTGAAATTTTGCCTGACTTTCCCTGATGAAATCAACATTAATTACTGACTTTAGTTGACCTAAAATTGAACTTTTGTTACTCAAATTAATACTCAATGATGCTATAGCAACTTAAATTTACAAAAAAAAATATTAAATTAAAACCAACCATTTGTAACACACCATAAAGTCTGTCCACTCAATAAATGCAGTATCATAGCATCTAGGACTGGTTGGCAAGCTACATATTTAGATACCGACTAAAAATGGGCTTTATTTTCTCACTGTCTTCACAAATTTGCCTGACTTTTTTTGGCTGCCTGACATTTCCTGAGTTTGCAGGACAGTGGCAACCCTGCAAGTGTTTTTAAAATGATTTACAAAAGGTCCAAACCGACAGCCGTCAAACCAGTTGTCTTAAAAGATTTTTCAAAAAAAACAGTAAACCAAGGTTTTGAAAGCGTGAAAATCGGTACGAACCTGTCCTTGGATGGGAGAGGCCGTGCCGGTAGCGCCAGATCTTGGCACATGGATGAAGGCAGAAGGCAGCGGAGCTTCAGAGGGCGCCATCATATCGCCGCCGATGGATCCGTTGTCGCTGATGCTTTCCGGAGCTTCCTGGATCCCGCTGGTGAACGCCGGCGAACGGGAAAAAGCGTCAATAGAAGAAATCGGCTTTCTTGAAACTATAAAAGATGCGAAAGCTCGCTGCTTAATAACCAGCTCAGACTTACGCCAGCGTCATCTTCATATCTGTGCCCACGATGTGCACAGTTTCCTGCACGCCGGTCAAGCTACCTGCGCTCTCGTTCTCCTGCGCGTTGCCGTTCTCGCCGCCGTCCATCCGCTCCACGTAGGTGGCGGGAAACCACCCGGTCTTCCCCTTCAGCTCCCCGCTAAGCCAGCCGGGCTCGGTGCACTGACTGAGAAACACCTTGAAGGGAAAACACGGAGGAGATCAAAACGTTGTTGACTTTCACTGATGCCTCAGGGTGGCAAACAATTTCTAAGATTCAATTTTTAGGACATTTTGAGATTAAATTTTAGGACTTTTAAGGACTTTTTTAAAAAGTGACATTTTTATTATATATGATTTTGAATTCACGTTTATGCTAGACGTATAACTCAAAAATACAACAGAAAAATTATTTGTAAGCAATTTTTTTAGCAGAGCAACTTCTACATTCGATGAATTCAATTTGCTCTCCAACTGATGAACAAGTTTTTTCTTCTTTTCCTCAATCTCTTGCATGATATCATCCTGGGCCTTTTTGTTTTACCACGAGCAATTTTTCCTCAACAGTTTTATCCATAACCTTTTCCTGTCTGGCCTTCTTCATACTTGGCTCGCAGAGCATATAGCAGCCATCATAACTGCAGGGTAACTTCAACTTTTCAAACATCATTTCCATTCTTTCGGACAAACTCACAAATCAACCTTTG